>AWOL01S0013351.1:62454-84540 GCA_000715115.1 Nicotiana otophora | reverse complement strand
AAAAACTATTTAACCCACAACAATCCAAAAAAAAGATATGTGTGTTTTGGATTGTTGTGGGTTAAATAGTTTTTTCAATTAAAGTGACAATTTGAAATTGGGATTATCTTATTATTCAGAGTCGCCATTTGGAATTGATTTTTGGGTGTTCCAAGTCACCTTTTATTTGAATCCCTAATCAAAGGAAGGTTTGACTCTATTATTATTGGTCTGCGAAAATAAAGTCCGGATAAGGAATTCTGTTGACCGGGGAGAAGGTGTAAGGCATTCCCCGAGTCCCGTGGTTCTAGCACGGTCGCTTTATTGACTACAACTTGACTTTGATTAAATTTGGATAAACTGTGATTTATTGGTTTCCATGTTTTATCTATCCGCTTTTAAAATATGGAATTTTCTTTGAAGCGAATCACGTGTGTGAATTCGTTTTGATTATTGTGCCAAAATCATGTCACGCGTATGTGTACACAATTAATAGCATTTTTATTATATTAAGATTGTTTTGGTCAAAGTTACGCGAACACATACTTCGATTTTAATTTTGGAAATCACAATTATGTCGCGCGAACGTATACATAATCGCGATAAACTAATTAAAAGCGCGCCTAAAGCAACTATAACGATGTTCATTATTCTTCCTAAACTTTGAGATTATTGTGATGCCATGACTTATGAACCAAATATTATTGTGGGAGAGATGGTATGTGATTGTGATATTATTGGGTTGGACAAAGTCTATTTTGGACCATACTACTTTAAATCATAACTTAAGTGTAAAGTCCAATAATTTTCAATTTTAGAATCATTTCTTCATGGCCTACAAATCTTTATCTATGGCCCAATTTTAGTTTCAATCCATTTAGAAAATGAATCATGCTAAATTCCATACTCACAATCATAACTTACTCATACTAGGAGACAAAATTAAAACAACCAACTTCTCATACTAAACTCAAGCAAGAAACGAGAATATGACGTTTACTAACACAAAAATATTTATTGTATTGAAACAAATTAGCTAGATTCAAAACGCTACAAAAATCATGTCGCGCAAACAACAACCTTCCAACGTATTAGGCAACCAAACGACACAGATAAAATAAAACAAGTGAGCAATTCAAGATCAGTGTGCCCAAGCAGAAATCAGTAACTTGCAATTAAAGCAAGTATTATAAATATTTGAAATCATTAAAAAGAGACTAGATAAGACTAAAAATGAACCTCAAAGCCTTCCAATATATTCATAAGGAAATTTGTGCAGCAAATCGCCTATTAAGTAAATGGAATGTGAAGCCAACGCCATCAACCTCGAACGGAACAAACTCACCGACAACCTCAAAGCTCTTTCTCGAAAAAATAGTGAACTTACATTTTCCCTTTTCCTGGTAGTACTTGTTCTTTGAACAAAAACATTTTTTGCCTTTTGATGTTTGACGCGCGCATATGAGCATTATTGTTTTACTTAGAGATGTTGTTGTTTCTTTCTTTCTTTTTAGACTTAGTAGCGGTTAAATTCATCAATTCAATTTGAGATACAGGGCATCCTAAGACCGAAGAGATAGAGACCGCATTATGTATACTTACATAAGCAGATAGAGACTGCCTTTTACGGGATAGCCCGTCCATCTACCCATTTTGAGCAAATATCTATTTTCAACCAATCTTGTTCCTTAAAATTGACACTATCCTTTCTATTGCATTTTAAAAAAATAAAAAAATAATGTCAATTTTGCAAGAGAACTTTTATTTTTCTCATAATCCTTGCCATACAATTAAATGCGAAAGAGACGTTAATGCTAAATATACCCTTGTATTTTCTAAAATAGTCTAAAAATACATCTCGTTATACTATTGGGTTATCTATACCCCTCCAGTCATACTTTGAGTCCAAATATACCCCTCATTTAAACGGAGGGACACGTATCATCGTCCTATTGGCCAATTCTAAATATCTCCTAATTAATTAAAAATACTCATTATCCATACCCGAAAAGCAATTTTATAAAGAATTTTTTTTGTAAAAACTGGAAAAGGTGAATTTGTTTTACTAAAAACTGAAAAAACGAAAATATTTTTTTCCCCAGTTTTTAGCAAAAACACGGCTTTATAAAAACTGAAAAATACTTTCTAAAACAATATTTTTGTAAAAACTAAAAAATAATTCTCTAAAGCAATTAAAAACGGGCAAAAACTAATTTTTTTTTTTTACTAAAAACTGAATAAATCAAAAATATTTGTGTTTTCCAGTTTTTAAAAAAACATTGCTTTAAAAAAAACTAAACAATAATTTCGAAAGCACTTGTTTTTGTAAAAACTAAAAAATAAAAACTGAAAAGCAATTTTCTAAAGCAATATTTTTGTAAACACTGAAAAGACAAATATTTTCTTTTCTTTTTTTTTAGTTTTTAGTTTAAAAAAATTCAGTTTTTTTTCAGTTTTTAATTGCTTTAGCAAGTTATTTTTCAGTTTTTTTAAAGCATTTTTTTTGTAAAAACTGAAAAAACAATTATTTTCGTTTTTTTCAGTTTTTAGTAAAAATAAATTCAGTTTTTTCCAGTTTTTACAAAAAAAATATTGCTTTATAAAATTGTTTTTCGGGTATGGATAATGCGTATTTTTAATTAATTATGAGATATTTAAAATTGGCCAATAGGATGATGACACGTGTCTCTCCGTTTAAATGAGGGGTATATTTGAACCCAAAGTATGACTGCAGGGGTATAGATAACCCAATAGTATAAGGAGAAGTATTTTTAGATAATTTTTAAAAGTACAGGGGTATATTTGCACCTTCTCCGTATTGTTTTTTGGTTTGGGTAAAACGAAAGGAACAATACTTATTAGTAATCTATATATACTTATACATTACAATGGGCCATTTGCATAGGTGTAAATTTACTCGTACTAGATTTTTACATTAAGTCACATCAACGTGTTAAGATTACGTGATTTTTAAGGTAAAAATATATATTATAATTAATTATGATTAAGTAAAAAAATTTGGGTGCAAGCACATGTCACACATCTTCTGACTGGTGTAAATTGTTTACCTAATGTCATATTATACCTCAAATTAACTTCATTAATGAATATATGCCTCAAGAGTCAAGTAATTAATTAACTATATATGGGTTGATGATAACAACATATGTGAAGATATATGCCATATACTCTCATTGATGTAAACATCAGGAATAAATTTTTATCAATTTCTAGCCGACGAGTTTTNGGTATTGGGTCGAGCCCTCAACCTTGAGTTCGAGTTCGACATTCGGGGTAAGTTCCAATCGGTCTTGGAGCTCCGACAACCTTCTTGTTGCATTACCAAATCTCAGTGAAACCAGATATGAGTCACCCATCATTTCAAATAACCCGATAAGCATGGATAGTAGAATTTAAGGCTACAAAATAGATAAGAATAGAATTTCACTCGCATGCTATGACTCGACAACGGCGCATAGATGCTCGTCACCTCACCTATACACCGTATTTAACAACCAAACACGTAGCAAATGAATGCATAATACCTATTCCTTCAAGCCAAAGTTAGACACGACACTTACCTCGCTCCGAAGGCAAAATTATATGGTAAGAAATAAAAAATAAAATTGTCAATTTTTAGGGTACCAAGAAAGCTCTTTCTCGAGGAAATAGTGAACTTACATATTCCCTTTTCCTGGTAGTACTTGTTCTTTGAACAAAAACATTTTTGGCCTTTTGATGTTTGACGCGCGCATATGAGCATTATTGTTTTACTTAGAGATGTTGCTGTTTCTTTCGTTCTTTTTTGACTTAGTAGCTGTTAAATTCATCAATTCAATTTGAGATACAGGGCATCCTAAGACCGAAGAGATAGAGACCGCATTATGTATACTTACATAAGCAGATAGAGACTGCCTTATACGGGATAGCCCGTCCATCTACCGATTTTGAGCAAATATCTATTTTCAACCAATCTTGTTCCTTAAAATTGACACTATCCTTTCTATTGCATTTTAAAAAAATAAAACAATTATGTCAATTTTGCAAGAGAACTTTTATTTCTCTCAAAATTATTGCCATACAATTAAATGGGAAAGAGACGTTAATGCTAAATATACCCCTGTATTTTCGAAAATGGTCTAAAAATACATCTCGCTATACTATTGGGTTATTTATACCCCTGCATTCATACTTTGAGTTCAAATATACCCCCCATTTAAACGGAGGGACACGTGTCATCGTTCTATTGGCCAATTCTAAATATCTCATAATTAATTAAATATACTCATTATCCATACCCGAAAAGCAATTTTATAAAATTACAAAAATAAATTGCTTTATAAAATTGCTTTTCGGGTATGGATAATGCGTATTTTTAATTAATTATGAGATATTTAAAATTGGCCAATAGGACGATGACACGTGTCTCTCCGTTTAAATGAGGGATATATTTGAACCCAAAGTATGACTGCAAGGGTATAGATAACCCAATAGTATAAGGAGGAGTATTTTTAGATAATGTTTAAAAGTACAGGGGTATATTTGCACCTTCTCCGTATTGTTTTTTGGTTTGGGTAAAACGAAAGGAACAATACTTATTAGTAATATATATACTTATACATTACAATGGGCCATTTGCATAGGTGTAAATTTACTCGTACTAGATTTTTACATTAAGTCACATCAACTTGTTAAGATTACGTAATTTTTAAGGTAAAAATATATATTATAATTAATTATGATTAAGTAAAAAAAATTGGGTGCAAGCACATGTCACACATCTTCTGACCGGTGTAAATTGTTTACCTAATGTCATATTATACCTCAAATTAACTTCATTAATGAATATATGCCTCAAGAGTCAAGTAATTAATTAACTATATATGGGTTGATGATAACAACATATGTGAAGATATATGCCATATACTCTCATTGATGTAAACATCATGAATAAATTTTTATCAATTTCTAGCCGACGAGTTTTATCAAAGAACACAGAGAAGATGTCAATGCTCGATGGAAAGAGTTAAGATGTAAAAACATCTATGGAGGAAAATGCATTGCCCTTAACTTGGGTAACATGCATTTCTTTCCTCCATTTTTTACTTTGCTCTAAACTTGTTTTCATGTATGACATAACCACGCAAAATTTACTATTTTGTACGATTGTACTATGAAATTAGTGCATGTTCGAGCGAAGTGGGTGAAAGTAAGCATCATGATTTTAATGCTAACAAATAACTAAACATTGAAACATGGCTCTCGTTATCATTATTTCGTTTCATGCATTCTCCTTTTTTTTGTTAAAAATAATATGGTAAATCACTTATTACCCAATTACAATTTACAAGTAAATCTTTTGATACAGTGGAATATTAGTTAGTAATATGGTAAGAATAGTAACTATCTTACAATAACAAGTTAAAATTTACTGATATTAAAGCAACAAATAGCTAAACATTCCCCTTTTTGTTTTCTTCCTGTACGTTAAGTTACGTTAACCTCTAAGTACCAGATGTTTAACTGCATTCCTTACAATGTAATGTATCCTCCTTTCATTCTTTTAATGTCAACATATAATTCATGTTTTTTTGACAAGTTAACAACAGAATTCAAAACTAGGAAGTCCTATCCATATATAATCCACCCCCAGAAAGAAGTTTAAAGAAAAAGAATATTACCATAGTTAATTAGTTAAACTATCTTCCTCTATTTTTCTTTTCACTTGTTAATTAGATTTTCAAGTATTCACCTCTGAGTTTCACTATCTATTTTGTTTTGTAACCAATCATCTCATTTGTTGGCTTCCTGAAAACATTTTGTGGCACAACAAAAGAAGCCATATAGATAAAATACACTAAAGTTGCTATTATTAAATATCGGAAAACAAAGAAGTAAAAAACTAGCTACAGAAACCGGTAAAGAGAAAATAAACTTAGGCATACGACAGCTTATTTGATTTCCTAAGAAAAGTGATGTAATCATGCTGGCAACTAATTGTGGCTTTCTAAGTTGTGTGGTAGCAACTAATTGTAAGACTCCTTATGTCGGTTTTATATATAATAACTTCTTCTGTTGTGCGCTACAAAAGACCTATTTTAGTTACGTTGCCGCAAAGTAATGAGATTGATTGATGATCGCCAAATTACGTACGTACATAACAGAGAGACTCGGAGATGAACGCTTTAAAATATGTGTTTACTCGGAAAATCGAATATAGTTGAATTTATAAGTAGTTCTACAGATATGTGATATATCCTGACATAAATCGTACGTATAAGTGGAAATGTTTGGATTCTTGACTATAGAAATGAGATATAAATTATTGAACTAGAAGAATGATTATGTTGAGTAAAACAAGCTTAGTAGATTTATTCTTCAATAAATAGAAATAGTCTTTTCATACAATGTGTCAACCTGCCTCGTGCTTACAATGATTCCCCCCTTTATAGTAGAGGGATCTTACTTTATTTATAATAAAAAATATATAGTGGAGAACCCATGATGAATTGTCTCTTTCTCGATTCCTGCCAAGATTCTCTCCCATAGTGCGGTTGTAACGGCTCCTGTCTTCGAGCTCGATACCGGCTCGAGCTCAGTATTGGGTCGAGCCCTCGACCTTGAGTTTGAGTTCGACATTCAGGGTAAGTGCCAATCGGTCTTGGAGCTTCGACAACCTTCTTGTTGCCTTGCGGTTCGATTTGGTCATGGGCTTGATAATGATACCGAGCCAATTTATCGATCGGTCTTGGAGCTCGAGGCTTGTTTGTACTATCCTCGGAACTCGTATCGAGCTCTCACTTCGATCGCTTACCATTCGAACTTGATCAAACGTACGGAGGCCGAAATCTATTTCGACCGTATACAGATAGTCCCATCGTTTCTCAGAAAAGGATGTGGCGAGAAACGATATGATTTCCCAACAGCTCGATCAGATATATATTGACGTTTACATCGATCTCAACCATGACGTATGTGATAGCTGTCCCATCTGTTTGGTTTTACCAAGGCATTTAATGTGTCAGGCGGTGGTCGGCCACCTCTGATATTGGATCGACATTGCTTCAATCTATAAATAGTCTTTCCTTCCATCATTCATACTTTACATCTTTAATCTTCCAATTTTTCTAAGTTCCTTTTCGTCTCTTCTGAGTTTTCTGCCTATAAATCTGTGAGTTTTACTGCAAACTCTTTCTTAAAACACCAAATACTTCTGTTCTTTGTTCACAAAATTTTAAATGGCAAAAACATCTAAAATTGTTTCGCAAAATGAAGCAGCTTCTTCATCTCGGCCTGCTGTGGCGAGGATGTGGAAGAGCCCCGCCCTGAGGAATTCGTTCCGGTAGGATGTTCGACTGTAGACGATTTTAAAATTGAAAAGCCTTCTTCGATACCGGGTCGGTGTGAGCCGATGTCGAGGTTATCAATGTTCAATTACTGAAAAAGTTCTCGATAAAGTCAAACAAAAATGCAACTGGGATAATAAACTCGTAGTAATCCCATCGCCTGATGAATCAATTACTACCCACATCGAACGGTTCTTAAGCGTTTACACTTATCCTTTCACATTGGGACCTTTAGACCTTGTCATCGTTGCCTTTTGTAAGAGCACCCTTCTTTTTGGAGGATAGTGATTTTTCTTCCATTTTTCTCGAGCAAGGTCGAGGGGCGTATCTTCACCCTCGATCATCTTAGGCGCCTTTACAGTCCCCGACTTTATCGAGGAGGGTTGATCAAGCTTGCTCACCGAGCAACCAAAGCACCAGTCTCGAGCATAGACGAGACCCGGGATTGGGGTTGGATGGGTCGTTTTGTTCGAATCAAAACCCCGCACCTGATCCCTTCCGATGACTTGCCATTTCCCGAGAAATAGAATATGAGCCGTGAGTGAACGTTTCTCTTTGCCCATTTTAATTTTGTGATTGCCTTTTATTTTATTGATCCATTTTTCTTTCCTTTTCACAGCCGTAGCTCGAATGCCGAAACCGATCCCGAATCTTAGACAATGGGTCGAAAGTCTGGTGTTGCAGAGACCGTACTCCGAGCGTGCTTGGGTTGAATTATCAAAGGGTCGATGGGAGGCCCGCAGGCATGGTAAATCTTTTGTCGATTTTTCTCTTCATCGGTTTGCATGGTAAATCTCCCTCTTCCCTTTTGTAGGACTCGGGAAAGATGTAGTCATGAGTCCTTCATCTGGTGGCGAAGAAGTTCCTGTCCCGAAGCAGGTAAAAGAAAGGAAGAGAAAATTCGTATCGGGCTCCCCGAGCTCGGAGAAGAAGAAATCGGATAAGAGATCTCGAAAGCCGAAGGGGGGCTCTAGTGTTATGACTTCGGAAGTGGTCCGCCATTTAAGGGACGAGCCCGAAGAAGGAGAGGAGAATTTAGCGTGCATACGGGCTAATGTTGTGATTCAACAGTATTCCAATTTGGTGGAAGCAAATCAGGGAACCTTGGCCATAATCCCAGAACAAGAAGAAGCCGAGATTATCCCTTCTCGAACTAAGATGATCGAAAGGGACACCGAGGGTGGATCTTCTCGGGCAGTAGAAGATATTTCAAGGGATGAATTTGGGATAGTTAACCTTGGCGGATCCCCTCAGATTTCGGATGCCATGATTCGAGAGGCCGTCATATTGGAGGATCGGTCCTATGAGGGTATTCAGGAGTCGGTCGATATCCATGGTTTTCTGGAGGGGCTCGAGTCAGGTGCCTCGGAGGAGGTTACCGGTTTTGGTGGAATGTCGGTACCCAAAAAAGCATCGTGGTCGGGTTCTACCGAGCCCTCATCGAATCATAAACTGGTGGACCGATTTTCGGCCCCGAGCATCGATCCCGACCGAAGGCGGAAGATAGTGCTCTCCGTACCTGCGGATACCCAATTTGTTTCTTCCCATGTGGGGATTGCCAGCTACCTACTGTCCTTGGTGACCGAAGAAGATCAATCAGTGATGAATGCGGTGGGGCCCGCTTGTCTCTTCAACGAGGCCCAACATGCTTTGAATCGGGTAACTCCGATGGCGTTTTCGTTGCTTCTTTTACACATAGAGTTGTAGATAATTCTAATGTTTCTTCTTTTGTTTGCAGGCTTCGATGTTGCATCATGAGGCCTTTCTTCGAATCCGAGAGGAGCATGATGCCGAGGTTCGGAGCCTCACTGAGAAGAGTGACTCGTACAAGCTCCTTAGTGAAAATTTCGATCAGATTTGACAGCGGCTCAGGAAGAGCATGAGGAGATGGCTGAGCAGGTATTTTGAATATTCTGTGATAGTGAAGATGAAAAAGAGATAACCAATAATGATCCGATTCTACATGTTCGGCAGAGGATCGAGCAGATTGGACGGCTTAACTCACAGGTAGATGCGCTACTTGCCGAGGCAGAATAATTTAAAAAGTGTATGGATATCCTTGCCTCGAAAAAGGAAGACGTCGAAGCTCAGTTAGAGCTGTCTGATGCCCAACTTTGATCTGCGAAAGAAAATGCTTCGGGGTTGATCGAAAAGATGAAAGAGCTTCACCATCGGTTGGATTTGGCCAGTTTAGATAAAGCAGATTTGGCCAAAGAACTTGAAGTGGCCAGATTTGAGGTGATCGAGGCCAAAAAAAGAGCTGATGCCAAAGTGGCTCAGTTCAGGTTCGATGTCGAGGTTAACCAAGCCAAATCTGAGAGCATGGTCGAACATGCAAAATGGCAAGCTCGGAGAGAGGCTCTCGAGGAGGTCAGAGCTCAGGGCTTCGATATTGGGACTGAGATTGAAATCTCCAGGGCGGAGGAGAACAAAACTCGGAGGTTGGCCTTTCCTGAGGAGGACTCCAATGACTCGGGGGAGTCTGAAGATGAGGACGATGCCGAGAATACGGCCTCCGATGAAGATTGAGTCATTTAGGGCCTTAGGTCGTTTGCTGTGTTCTTTTGATACCGCTTTCGATTTTTGTATAAAGAATTTTCTTTTGGCAAAGTAGCCGCCTCTGTACAAAATATTTGTAAATATAAATCTTTCTTCCTTTTGAAGTAAAATAGCCTTTCAAACTAAATAGATAATTTGAATTTTAATCTCTGTTGCCTTCGGGCCTTGTGGGTAGTCCCCTTTGATTTATCGGGCTCGAACATCCTTCAGCTTAAATAGTCAAGTGTTCGTTTGAATTTGAAGAAACGAGTAGTTTTGCTCGAAATAATGTAGCCCGTAGGCTTAGTAGTCGAGTGAATGATTCAAACTCGATGTAATATAGCCCGTAGGCGTAATAGTCGAGTGAGTGCTTGCTCGAACTCGAAATAAAAGTAGCCATAGGCTTAGTAGTCGAGTGAATGATTCTAACTTGATGTAATATAGCCCGTAGGCGTGATGGTTAAAGTAGCCCGTAGGCTTAATGGTCGAGTGAGTGCTTGCTTGAACTCGAAATAAAAGTAGCTCGTAGGCTTAGTAGTCGAGTGAATGATTCTAACTTGATGTAATATAGCCCGTAGGCGTGATGGTTAAAGTAGCCCGTAGGCTTAATGGTCGAGTGAGTGCTTGCTTGAACTCGAAATAAAAGTAGCTCGTAGGCTTAGTAGTCGAGTGAATGATTCAAATTCGATGTAATATAGCCCGTAGGCGTAATAGTCGAGTGCGTGCTTGCTCGAACTCAAAATAAATGTAGCCCGTAGGATTAGTAGTCGAGTGAATGATTCGAACTCGAAATAATATAACTCGTAGGCGTAATAGTCAAAGTAGCCCGTAGGCTTAATGGTCGAGTGAGTGATTGCTAGAACTCGAAATAACAATAGCCCGTAGGTTTAGTAGTCGAGTGAATGATTCGAACTTGATATAATATAGCCCGTAGGCGTAATAGTCAAAGTAGCCTGTAGGCTTAATGGTCGAGTAAGTGATTGCTCGAACTCGAAATAAAAATAGCCCGTAGGCTTAGTAGTCGAGTAAATGATTCGAACTCGATGTAATATAGCCCATAGGCGTAATAGTCAAAGTAGCCCATAGGCTTAATGGTCGAGTGATTGATTGCTCGAACTCGAAATAAAAATAGCTCGTAGGCTTAGTAGTCAAGTGAATGATTCGAACTCGATTTAATATAGCCCGTTGGCGTAATAGTCGAGTGAATGCTTGCTCGCACTCGATCCTGTTTGCATAATAAATCTTGAACATAGAATATCGGTAAATAAGAGGGCTTTCTTTGCAAGTCATTATACATGTGTTCATGTTTTGCGTCAGGGCTCGGGCCAACTACATAAGCATGGTAAATCTTTTGATCATTTGGCTCTTACAACGTTTCCTGTTGAGACACTGTTTGTCAAGAAATAACGAAGTAACTTACTTTGCACCGAACTTGATAATCATCACATATGCGTTTAATGATAAAGCCCCAGTATACGAGGTTGATTTTAAAGAGGCCTCGGATAATCAGCAGTAGTATCGTTTCCGCTATATGGCTGGTATCGATCTCTGGTCGACTTTTGCTTGGTAGTTGTTTTGGTAACAGACCTAGAAATCAACTGGTCATCTTCGACTCTTATTTTGGATTGATATCGATTGTGCACATCGGCCCAAGTAATAGCTGGGTACTCGATCAGATTTTGCTTCAGCCGTCGTGAAGCCATCGAGCTCCACTCGTTTAAACCTTGAGTGAAAGCTTGAACAGCCCAATCATCTGTGACTGGTGGCATATTCATTCGTTCCATTTGAAAACGAGATACGAACTCCCTTAGCATCTTGTTATCCTTTTGTATTACCTTGAACATGTCCGACTTTCTGGTTTCGACCTTTATGGTTCCGGCATGTGCTTTTACAAAGCAATCTGCAAGCATAGCAAAAGAATCAATAGAGTTAGATGGTAAATTATGATACCATACTATTGCCCCATTTGACAGGGTTTCACCAAATATTTTTAATATTACAGATTCGATCTTATCATCTTCCAAATCATTGCCCTTGATGGCACACGTGTAAGAAGTGACGTGCTCATTGGGGTCAGTCGTTCCGTTATATTTGGGTATTTCGGGCATACGGAATGTTTTGGGGATTGGTTTTGGGGCTGCACTCGAGGGAAAAGGCTTTTGAATAAAGTTTTTCAAATCTAGCCCTTTTATCATTGGTGGAGCTCCCGTGATATGATCGACCCTGGAATTATATGTATCTACTTTTTTATCGTTGGCTTCGACTCGTTTTGTGAGTTCCTAGAGCAATTTAGTAATTTCGGGAGTAGTCCCCGATTCTTGCTCATTTGACTTCACTATGGCTGGTTTCGTTCTGTGGGTGATTTCTCGAAGCGGATTGGGCTCTAGCCTGCTTTGTACCTGAGTTTGGCTCTGAAACTGAGCTATCGCTATTTGCTAGGCTTGTAACATCTTGAAGATCATCCGTAAGCTGACTCTGATCTCCTCTACGTTGTGGGTGTCTCAAGCTACAGATCGAGTACCGCCCTGAATGCTTTTTTTTGGTTCGGATCGTTAGTTCGCCTCAAGAGCCATTTGTGAATTGACATCTATCGGTACTTCGACTCGAGCTTCGGTTACATCGTTAATTCGCCTTCCGGCCCTAGGAGTCAAGTTGTTGGTTTCATCTTGAAGGCCGGATTCGTGGTCGATAGGTAAAGCCATCAATCTAGGGTTTGCCATTGTTGATTGGGAGTTGTAAACTGGTGTGTATTGCAGATTTGTATCAAACAACCACTGTTATCCTTAGCCCCACGGTGGGCGCCAAACTGTTTACCCGAAAAATCGGATATAGTTGTATTTATAAGTAGTTCTAAGGATATGTAATATAACCTGACATAAATCGTACGTATAAGTGGAAATGTTTGGATTCTTAGCTATAAAAATGAGATATAAATTATTGAACTAGAAGAGTGAGTATGTTGAGTAAAACAACCTTAAGATATTTATTCTTCAATAAATAGAAGTAGTCTTTTTTTACAATGTGTCAACCTGCCCCGTGCTTACAATGATTCCCCCCTTTATAGTAGAGGGATCTTACTTTATTTATAATAAAAAATATATAGTGGAGAACCCATGATGAATTGTCTTTTCCTCGATTCCTGCCAAGATTCTCTCCCCTAGTGCGGTTGCAACGGCTCCTGTCTCCGAGCTCGATACCGGCTCGAGCTCGGTATTGGGTCGAGCCCTCGGCCTTGAGTTCGAGTTCGACATTCGGGGTGAGTGTCAATCGGTCTTGGAGCTCCGACAACCTTCTTGTTGCCTTGCGGTTCGATTTGGTCATGGGATTGATAATGATACCGAGCCGATTCCTCGATCGGTCTTGAAGCTCGAGGCTTGTTTGTACTATCCTCGGAACTCGTATCGAGCTCTCACTTCGATCGCTTACCATTCGAACTCGATCAAACGTACGGAGGCCGAAATCTATTTCGACCTTATACATAGATATAAGTAGACACAAATGTTTCCTGAAGAATTATAGGTAGGTGCAGCTCACTTCTAATTTTTAAACAAAATTGTCTCACTTCTAACGAAGTTGAAAAGCAGATAAAGAGTTATTTGGATTTCTTTTACGAGAATTTCAACCTGGCTCGAAAATATACTCCTATAATACTTATACCACATTTATTTTACAGGGATATCTGGACTGAGCATTCAAACCTTGTAAGTTACAGTCTTACAGAGAAGAGAACTGAGCTAAGGAAAATGGGACTACATACATAGTACTATTACATTAATTGCAAGAATCTCAAGCAGCTCAATTATGTTTATTTTTTGTGTAAAAACTTTGAGATGCTCAGATATTCTGGTATATTTTTCTTGACCTTTTCAGCCATCAACATTAGATATATTAGATTAAATAACAGATAAGGTTAAGAAAATAATATGATCGTTTACTGTATTAACTGCATGAACTCAAGACAGTGCCGGCTCAAGCCTAAAGCAAGTCAAGCACTTGCTTTAAGCCCCCAATAAAATAATTTAAGGCCTCAAAATTAGTACATTACTATATAACTAAATAAATTTTGTATACTTCAATTTTTATCATTAATAGATGTAGTAATTCAATCACATATATCTTGTAATCAAAACTACTCCAGCTTTCATTTTCCCTCACATAAATCAAGTTTTTTTAGTTCTCATGTCTTAATTGGAAGGCAGTCAAGCCAACAAGTGACTAAAAAGGAAACAAATTGTAGTATTTGTTTTTGTTGCTATATTCAATAATATTCAGTTAATTCAATTCATGTTCTTTATAAAACCAACTTCTCTTCTTCTTTTTTTCTCCTCATACTCATATATCAATTCTGCCAAATAACAAGGGGTATTGATAATATGAGTTGCATATTCTTTTTTTATTGTTTCTTATATATAAAAGATAGAAAGATTTTTTAAACTATCATTTCACATAAATATATAAAAGAATTTTATTGAGTATATTTTAGGCTTCTTATTAAGGTTTCGCTTTAGACCACCCTATCGATTGAGCCGCCCCTGACTCAAGATTCAAGAACCGGCAAATATGCATGCAGCAAAATAACAATTGCTTCACCATATATACATTTGCTTCAAGTTTCGTGGTAAAGAACAGCAACACAACATGCAACGTGGCAGTTTTTTTATTTTATGCCATATTTGATAGTATAACTTACATGTAGAGGTACCAAACTAGACTATGTTATCGAAAAGTTTGTAGGAAGGAAAGTAAAGTGAGGATTTTTGCACTTTTCAAAATGTCAATAGTTTATTCTCATGTGTTAAAAGCAATAAAACCTAAGGCACCAACATAGGTTAGCTTCTCCACCTTATTTTGTTACCTGTTTAATTATGGCTAATAACCCAACAAGGTGATATCAATAGTTGTGATGTACATTGATAATAACCCAGTGTACTTCATATCTCTACGAAATTGTTTTTTTCTTTTTAGCATATCAAGACTTTGACTCAGTGCGAATGAAAGAAGAAAAATGTAAAGAAGAAAAATGACAGGAGAAACTTAATTTGAGATGAAATCACTATCTACTTAAGATCCTTTTCCACCATTTAGTCTTAGAGAAATATATGATTTACTACTTACCTAAATAATTAGACCGCATTCTGCTTCTTCTTTTTTTCTTTTTTCTTTTTTTTTTTTATATAAATCCGTCTTTAGGTGACTGGGGGTTTGGCATGGACCCCTATCTTGTAAATTAAAATCCAGGTAACCACATTAAGGAGGGGGACATAAAACCTAACCTCCACTAAAACAAAAGAAAATGAAGGCATATTCATGGACTCATGAAGAAAGATATACAATGAAAATCCTATCGTTTGGAAAGGACCATGTCCCTTATTCACAACTGTAGTGACTAACTAAAGCACAAAAAGTAGCAATACTGTAATCATGTGGATCATAAACAAAATAGCATTTTGGAGTATCTTATTCTAAAATTAGGGAGTTGATCCTTGTCCATGTATAAGTGTCCCCTGAACTGAGATGGAAGTTCTTGAGTAGAGTAAAACCATTTAACACCATTTATCTCAGATCCTTCATTAGCTAATGCATCTGCCACTTTGTTTGCTTCTGTGAAGCAATGCATGGATTGTATTTCATTAAAGAAATTACTCTTCCTCTTAGCTTCTTGAGTAGTAAGTAAACTCCAAGGAGGATTAAACTTTTCACGCATCCAGTTAATAACTAAGAGTGAATCCAATTCCACAATAATATTTTTGTGTCCCTGATCTATGCACCATTGCAACCCCATATCTAGAGCCATAGATTCAACTGCATTATTACTTGGGAGTCCGAGTCCGATATGAGGAGTAGACATTCCCACCTTTTCACCATCCCAGGTACTTTTCTATGTCCGTTCGAGGACGAACGGTTGTTTTAGAGGTGGAGAATGTGATAACCTAAAAGGTCATCTTATATTTTAGAACTCGAATCTATATTTTTAAGCCTTAAAAATCTCACTTTTACCCTTCTCGATTTGCGTACGCAATCCGGACAGGTTTCTGGCAAGCTTTTATGTTGAAAATTGATGGAAATAAGAATTTATGCCTTAAAAGTTAATTTTTGTAGACTTCAGTCAATATTTTTGATAAAAAGGTCCGGATCCGTATTGTAACAGTCCCGATGGGTCCGTATCGAATTATGGGACCTGGGCGTATGCCCGAAATCGAATTCGGAGGTCCCTACCTCAAGTTATGCATTTTTGATGAAAATTAAAAGTCTAAAAATTAATTATTTTTAAGAATTGATTGATGTTTGGCATTGTTAGTGTCGGGTCTGTATTCTGGTTCAGGAGCCCGGTACAGGTTCATTATGATATTTAAGACTTGTCTGTGAAATTTGGTGAGAAACAGAGTTGATTTGAGGTGATTCGGACGTCTAGTTGAGAAAATAGAAATTTTAAAGTGTTCTTGTGAATTTCATTTGATTTGGTGTTAAATTCGTAGTTCTAGGTGTTATTTTAGCGATTTGAGCAAGTGCGAATGATGTTTTTAGACTTGTGTGCATGTTTGGTTTGGAGTCCCGAGGGCTCGGGTGAGTTTCGGATAGGTTACGGGATATTTTAGACTTTAAAAATCTGGTATTTTGCTGCAGCAGGTGTTCTGGCATATCCTTCTTCGCTTTCGCAAAGGTACTCTCGCGAACGCGAAGAGTAAAGTAGGCAGCTGAAGATTTCTTCTTCGCGAACGCGAAGGCTTGGTCGCGAATGCAAAGCGATGGGGGCGTTACCCTTCGTGAACGCGACAAGCCCATCGCGAACGCGTAGTGTTAGGCATTGGGGAGGGGAAGTCAGCCGTTTCTTCACCGCGAACGCGAGCAATGCCTCGCGAACGCGAAGGCCAAGTGGGAGTAACCATCGCGAACGCGATCTGGGTCTCACGAACGTGTAGGCTTGGCTGCCAGTACCCTTCGCGAACGCGACAGTGCTCTCGCGAACGCGATGAACACTGTCGCCCAGCACTTAACAGAATCCAAAAAACGAGATTTTAGCCAAAATTTCATTTTCTCAAAAACCAAACGGTGAGAGGAGACTTTTCAAGAGCCATTTCTTCCCCAAATTGTTGGTAAGTGATTCTAAACTTTTTTTTTCGATTACCCATTACATTTTTTGAATTTTTAACCTACAAATCTAGAGTTTTCATGGTAGAATTAGGGGTTAGGGTAGAAACTAGGGATTTTGGAAATTTGGGGATTGAGACCTCAATTTGGGCTCGAATTCCAAAATCAATTATATATTTGGGCTCGGGGATGAATGGGTAAAAGGATTTTGGTCCAAACCTCGGGTTTTGACCAAGCGGGCCCGGGGTCGATTTTTAACTTTTTGGAGGAAAAATTTGGAAAATTTAATTTATGAAATATAATTAATTCCTTTAGCAATATTTGATATTATTGAGTCATTTTTGAATAGATACGAGCGATTTGGATGTGAATTGAGAATTACGTGGCTGAGACTTAAGTGGCCTTCTGAGCAATGTAAGTGTTGTGTCTAACTTTGGCTTGAGGGAATAGGTATTGTGTGAGTATTTGCTACGTGTTTTATTGTTGAATACGATGTATAGTTGAGGTGACGAGCAACTATACGTTGTGGTCGAGTCATATCATGCGAGTGAAATTCCATTCTTGCAAACTTGTAGTCTTAAATCTTGTTATCCATGCTTATTGTTGTTGTTGAAATGTTGGGAGACTTGTATCCGTTCCATCAAGGTCGATAAAATTGTGAATATTGATTCGATGTTGAGATGTTAAATTGTGAAAGTAATCATTGATGAAATATTGATTTCTTTGTAAAACTTCTCTCTATCCGTTGTTATTGATTTTGTGAATTGTGAGGAAGAGTGTAAAGCACGAAAGGTGATGCCATGCATGATTTATTTATATTGTGAGGAATAGTATAAAGCACGAAGGGTGATGCCATGCATGATATATTTATATGGTGAGGAAGAGTGTAAAGCACGAAGGGTGATGTCGTGCATGAATTATTTATATTGTGAGGAAGAGTGTAAAAGCACGAAGGGTGATGTCGTGCAGTCTTATTTCTTATTTGGTGAGGTTAAGAGTAAAAGCACGAAGGGTGATGCCGTGCAGTTTTCTTTGATGTCTTAATTGCTCAATTCGTTTAAGGATTTCCGGTTTAATTCTGTCTTTTCATTATTCTCTCTCTTTATGTTATATTCCCCCACTATATGTTCCCTTCCCATTATTTCTACGTTATTTCTTTATTTATTATTGTTGCCACTAGCATGATTATACTGTTCAGGTTATATGTGGGTGTCTTGTCCTAGCCTCGTCACTACTTCGCCGAGGTTAGGCTCGACACTTACCAGTACATGGGGTCGGTTGTACTGATACTGCACTGTGCACTTTCTGTGCAAACTTTGATACCGACTCAGGTTGATCGAGATTTTGCTATTGGTCCGCTGTCCGGAGACTCAAGGTAGATCTGTCGGCACTCACAAACCTTAAAGTCCCCGTCTACTTTTTATGTCACTGTTGTTTTCTTTCATTCAGACAGTTGTATTTCTTCCACACTATTTCTTGTAGTAAATTCTAGAATTCTCGTGAATTGTGACTTCAGATCCGGGTGGTAGTAATTAATACAGTTTTATAAAATTCCGCACCTCTTATATTTCATCTTAGTTAATTATTGTTATTTACTGAATGAAAATAAGGAATTGGTTTAACGATTTTCTTACGTTGGCTTGCCTAGCAAGTGAAATGTTAGGCGCCATCACGGTCCCGTCGGTGGGAAATTTCAGGTCGTGACAGTTAGTATCAGAGCACTAGGTTACATAGGTCTCACGAGTCACGGGCAAACTTAGTAGAGTCTGAAGGATCGGTACGTAGACGTCTGTACTTATCTCTCAGAGGCTATGAAGTTTAGGAACAATATCACTTCTTTCATTCCTTATCGTGCGGCATTGATTTTTTCTTGAAACCTATATCTCGTATTTCTTTGTATCCACTCGTGTATGACATTGCGCACTCGATATCAGTTGTGCATTGACGGTTCGTGATGCCTTAGATGAACTACGAGGGAGCCAGAGATGCTCAAACAATACCTCAACGTGTGATTCCGACTGAAGATGCGGACGTATAAAGAGATCACCCAGTGAATAATGTGGGGGGTACAACGTACCTTGGCATCTGGTTGATTTATACGAGTTTTGAAGGTTAGTATTGTGGACCATCGGACGTGGTGAACTATGACTTCGCGCCGAGTGGGGGAATCCACTATCAATGAATGGATTGCGGGGTCATGTGTTATATCAGTTTTGGCCTGAAATGTATATAAGTGGTACTAGAAGCTTCCCCAAAATTTTACACATATTTAAGGCCAGAGATTTTATAGAGGATAAGGTTGGTACTTGCGGTATGTCCGCCTACTTAATAATCCTATACTTCAGTACCAAAGGAGTTAGAGAAACAACTTTAAATTTATAGAATATCTACTCAGCGTGGACGTCATGCTTACGGATTTTGGGATGCTTCGTAGGAAGTACAGTGGTTGACGAGATTCTGGACTGTATGGTTTGTGCCAAGATTTGTCTGTATGGAGCTCTACTTTTGTGATCGTTGTGTATAAATAGGGGTAAGGGTTACCTGTGAGAAGAATCAAAGAGTATGTTAAGAAATGGGTCAGCTCAACAGTGTTGAGACATCATAACAAAAGAAGAAATTGGCCTTGGGAGAGATAATTCTTCACAGGTGTTCGTGGCATGCCTATGAAGAGGGCAGACCAGTCAATACAACACCGCCCACTTGGCTCAGTTCTTAGAAATGCTTTGGAAAGAGTTTGTTTCCCGAGCTCTCCGTAATGCATGGCGCATAGGGTTTGAATGATTGTGTCAGGTTAGCATGACGGTGTCATAATATGCCATCAGATTCAATAAGTTAGCCCGTCATATTCCTACTTTGCTTCCTACAGCTAAAGAGCGAATCCACAGACTCATTAAAGGACTTAATTATGATTGTAAAATTTTGTATGACTCGGGAGCTACAGGCTGATACTTCATTTCCACTAGTGGTAGAAATTGTCAAGATATTAGAACGTGTTCGGGGTGAGGAAAAAAAGGAACTAAGGAGACCAAGACGTCTCGAGGTTCTGGGGGATTCAGTGGATTCTATTATGCGAGTATAAATCATTATGGCGGGGGCTCGGGTAGTCGGCCAGCCCAGTTCGCACATCGGATTAATCGAGGTGCTCCAATAAGTTCTTTTGATACACCATTGACATGAGTTTCCTACAATGATTATTCCAGTTATCTGGCACAGACTCAATATGAGCAGTCAAACCCACAAAGAGATTGTTACGAATACGGCGATACTAGGCACATCATGAGAAAATTGTCCCAAACTTGGGAGAGACCTATTTCATCAAAGCACTCAGGCTACGTGCCCCATTGCAGTTACTACACCACCCACACGATCAGTTAAGGGTGGAGGACAGGAGGGTAGAAGGCGTCCTAGAGGTGGAGACCCAGCCATTGTTATATTTGTTTTATGGTATGATGGAGGTCGTTACATCAGATGATGTCGTTATAGGTATGACCTCGATTTATAATAAAGGAATAATTCCATTAACTTGATTCGGTTCTGAGTATCAAGATGAGTCCTCCTATTGTGCTCCACTTATGAGTGAGCTTCGTAATTCTATAATCTACTTATGCGTCTATTTCTGTTAGGAGGTTTTATGGAGATAACTACACCTATCATTCCATGATGGACTCTAATAAGATCTGTGAGGCTAAATGTGCCTTTCTGGTACTTATTTCGGTATGTTTTGATGTATTTTCGGATAATTAATTACAAATTATGAATTATATGCCCTACCGGTGTGGGGTTAATTATGTGTTGTGATTTTGTTTAACGAAAGTTTTTTAAAAGGAGAAAATGGAAAGTTTTGATTGGCAAGATGTGCATATTACTTGTGATTCAGAACTGAGGCCGAGGTCCTCGTATTTTAAAATTAATTGATATGTTTAAATCAGGCTATGAGCTGCGGTGGAAGTTATATAAGGACGAGATCCTTGTGATAAAAAAAATTCTTGTATTTAAATTCTCCCTTGTGAAATTAAATTTGTACGATAGTGAGTCATGCCTGCTACGCTTATTAAAAAAAATATTTGTATTAAATTCTCTGTACATACTTGCCAAATTCGTGTTGTAATATTGAGTTGTAACCTACGAGGTAGGTGCCCGCCCAGGTGGCATTAAAGGTAACTCGTTAATTCGGGTAAATAATTATGAGGTCTTCACGCCTCGCATTTCGTTATCAGTATTGTGAAGGTGTGAAATGAGATTTTTGTTAATATGAAGTTAATTGACGATTCTGTAATTGATTATGAACAACTATTAAGACCAGATTGACCCAGAAGGGTGCCCCATTTAGATGGTCAGACGAGTGTGAGTTGAGCTTTCAGAAGCTCAAGACCGCTTTGACTACAATGCTAGTGTTGGTGTTACATTGTGACGCCTCTCACATTAGGTTTGGTGCAGTATTAATGCAAGATGGTAAGGTAATTGCATATCCATCGAGGCAATTGAAAGTTCACGAGAAGAATTATCTTGTTCATGACTTAGAATTGGCAGCCATTGTTCATGCGTTGAAGATTTAGAGGCATTAACTCTACGGTGTCTCGTGTGAGGTATTTACTGATCATTGTAGCCTTCAGTATCTGTTCAAACAAAAGGATCTTAATTTGAGGCATAGAAGATGGTTGGAGTTGTTGAAAGACTATGATATCACCATTTTGTATCACCCCGGAAAGGCCAATGTGGTGGCCGATGATTTAAGTAGGAAGGCTGTGAGTATAAACAGTCTTACGTATATTCCGATTGGTGAGAGGCCATTAGCAGCAGATGTTTAGACTTTGGCTAATCAGTTCGTGAGGTTAGATGTTTTGGAACCCAGTCGGGTTCTAGCTTGCACAGTCGCTCGGTCTTTCTTATATGGGAGCATCAGAGAGAGGCAATATGATGATCTTCAATTACTTGTCCTTAAGGACACGGTGATGCCAAACAGGTTGTTGTGGGGGAAGATGGGGTTCTGCGAATGCAGGGTCGTATTTGTGTGCCTAATGTGGATGGGCTTCGTGAATTAATTATTGAAGAAACACAGTTCCAGGTATTTTATTCATCCAGGTACCGCCAAAATGTATCAAGATTTGCGGCAACATTATTGGCGGAGGAGAAT
>AWOL01S0013351.1:13390-45453 GCA_000715115.1 Nicotiana otophora | reverse complement strand
TCCCCCCATGTTTCTCCTTTAATCACGCTAAAACGTATCTAACGTACATATCCCTCTGCCCCCACGTATCTCTGTACACACCCATACGATTCTGATCCCCTCTCCCTCCATTAACGCTTTCTTCCATTTTTGTTTAAAAAGCTTTCTCAAATTTTCCTATTTTTCTCTCAAAATCCTTACGAAATCGTTATTGCTTCAAATTTTCCTTCCCTTACGATGAAAAAGAAAGGAACTACGAGGAATAGCCCTAAAAAGCTATTGATGGTGATATTCTTTCTTTTGATTTGGGTGCTTTCTCACAGGATTCACCCAAAAAATGGTGAAATCCAGACATGCAACACTGGAGAGAAATTCCAAGCTTTCTCCTCGTGAAGCTAGGGCAGAGGCTCGAACAAAACTCAAGCATGACAGGGATGCTGCTGAAACAACATCTAGTAAATCAATAAAATGGAAGGGCAAAGAAATTACTCGTGATGATGATTTCGTGAAGAAGAAGTTATTCTGAAACCTGCAAAAAAAAATCAAAGTTTCTTCTACTGACAAACCTTTAAAAAAGAAGAAGGTTCAAAAATCTCCTAAAAACATACCCCCAACAGTCATTAGAGAAGGTAAAATCGTAGTACTTACAATTTTTTGTTGTTATTCTTACTTAAAAAACTGTTTTCATTCTCATCCTGATACCTATTTCGTTGTTATTTTGTAATTGTAGAAATTTTGTGTACATTGTGTATATTTCTTGTTTTTTATCAAATTTTTTACATATTTCTAGAAATTATAAATTTGTTGTATATTATTTGAAATAATTTTGCTAGGATATGTATTACATGATTTAGTTGGTTTTGTTGGTTAATTTTTGCTCTGTTTATAGATGTTAATTTTATTTTCTGTAAACAAATTGTATATGTTATGTCCAGTTGTTAGTTTTTCCCCAATTTTAGAAAAAATGATCAAATATACCCCTCTACTTTCAGATATTATTTATATTTAACCCTTGTTATAATATTCGGCCAAATTTACCCCCTACCGTTATACTATCTGGCCAAATTTACCTCTACCATCAGCAAACTTTTAAAAATTATACATCAGTCCGTCATGTGACCCAAAATATCCAAAATTATATTAATTAAGTCACTTATTCTTCTTCATGATTCACTATTTTTGAAATAATTGGCATTTACCTCCTTTCTTAATTGGAAAAAAAATTATAAGAGAAAGAAATATTAAAATAATACATCGGTTAGTAAACAAAGTATAGTAAATTGAAGAATCTAAATTAGGTAGCTTGTCTAAAATTCAAAAGTATTTACAACACCCCACCTTTATTGAATTCATTGCACCAAAGATATGGAGACTTTGCAAGTATTAGTGATAGAAGTTAAAGTTCATTGGAGACTTTACATTGTCGAATTCAACTTTGCTTTAATCAAATGCTTACGCATTGTACACTCTTAAGTTAGTCGATCGAATTCTATACTAACCAAATAATAATAAAATATATTTAAATATACATGTACATACCTGATTATCAACTGTATATAATACACAATAAATAGATCCACTGAATTCTACGGAATGTATATGGTTGAAAAATAAATATAATTTTAAACCAATTCCAAACTCATTATCACAAGAAAAAAAGTGGGTGCATTGGTAATTAAAAATATCCATAAATAATTTGTATAATCTTGTACATTTAGCATTCTCATCAATAGTAATTTCTGAAAATAATGGAGCAAGAAGAACAACAAGTGATTTAAATAAAAAGAAATTAGAGATTTTGGATTACTTAATAGATCAAGGGGTATTTTTTAAAAGTTTGGTGATGGTAGGGATAAATTTGACCGGATAGTATAACGGTAGGGGTAAATTTGCCGGATAGTATAACAGGGGTTAAATGTAGACAATATCCGAAAGTAGAAAGGTATATTTGGTCATTTTCCCCTTTTTTAAATGTATGTTACTTTCTAGTTTCTTGCTCTAAATAAATAATTGTCAGTTTATTTGTAGCTTCACTGTAGTTCAGTTGTTATATTTGTTATTGATTTTATAATTTATTTGTCTGCAATGTATTACTATATTTTTGGCTGTAGATAAAGTGTAGCAGCATTGTTATTATTTTGTTTTATTGTCTTTAAACGTGTTTTATTAACTATTTTTTCCATTTGGTGCAGAATTGGAGATTCTTTGCACCACATGATATTGATTATGGCATCACTAGGTTTCAAACATTATCCGACCCTGCAGTCCCTGCCCAAATCAAGGTATTATTGTCTGAAAATGGGATAAAATTATTCAAGAAAATATATTTTGGACACTTTCTTTGCATGCCCAAAATATGTATCCAAAATCAGGCAATTCACCTTCTAATGAAGTATGAATTGAACACATTCGAGGCGAATCTTTTCACGGCAGAGATGAAGAGTGAGAGGCTGAACTTTGGGTTAAAGGAGTTTGCTCTTATTACTGACCTCAAATATTTTAGAGAAGTAACCGACTTTGGTTACACAACTAAGTATGATAGTAAAACAATGAGGAGTTATTTTTCGAACAAGAAAAAAGTTGAGAAGTCGTACTTGAAACAAATTGTAACCAGTCATAGTTGGGTGAATGATGAGGATGCAGTCAAGATGTGTATTCTCTATCTGATAGAGTTCTTCCTCTGTCCCTCAGAGAAAGATAATAGTTTGATTGACCATTTTAGGTTCCATTTGGTGGACTCGAGACAGTATGCGAATTTTGCATGGGGTATCGAAACTTATACACACTTGCTTCAGTCTGTTAGGCATAAATTGAACCCTTCTTTGTATTTTTATCTCCTTTGAGTTTTTCATTCGCTATGCAAATTTAGTTGTATGAGTGTTGCTCTACAGTCAACACATATATAGCTACAAGGATTGGTAATTCAATTCCCTGCATACTTAATTGGACGTCAACAAAGGACAAGATATGAATTTCTGCATTGGAAGAGAGGATGATCAAACCATGATGGATCAAGATAAATGTTTTTCAATTTTGTAGAAGGTATTTTAAAATATTGATATACATAATACAACAAATCTACATGTTTATGGTACAGACAATATAACTACAAATTATCTATAAATTTTATACATATGATGACTATCTCCCCCATATTTTTATTTTATACAGTTCACCAACATGATTGAAGCCCCAAAAGAGCTTTCTAGACTGACTTTGCCAGACAAAGTTGAATACATCCTTAAAGAAGCTGAAACGCAAGCCGAGCATCCGACAAATGCTCCATCTTTATCTGGCAATAAGAAGTCAATGGGAATAGATGACAAGAAAGATATTCTGAAACAACTAAAAAAATTAAGAAAAGATGTTGATAAGGTAACAACTGATGATATTCCAAGTTGGTTTATGTAATTTATGTTATGCAAATTATTTCTTTAACTCTTTCTATTTTTATACTTAGGTCGGTTCAGACCTAGGATTGTTCAAGAAAGAGGTATACCTAATTCTTGATTTTTAGGCTTCTTTATATATCTGTAATCCTCTTATTGTTAGATTACATTATAAGCATTTTTGGTTCTTTAGATTTTTGAAGAACTAGGTAGCATTCGAGTGCTATTCAATGATTCAATCAAGTCTGTCATACAGGAAATAAAGAGTCAACAAGATACTAACATCGATGCTAAAGTTTCATTCAAATTATATTCATTAACTAAAATATTTTTTACCCTGTTTATGTTTATATTACCATTCATAAAGGATATAGCCTCATAAATTCTGCTTGCAGTTTGGTGACAGTTCTGAAAATAATGATGAGCATTATAAAGTAAAAAATACACAACAGTATCCCGACAGTAGTGCTAAACAAGTGTTGGGCAACAACACTAAAATATGTATTTGTTCAATTTTAACACAATTTGATGATATGTCTTACCTAGGTTAAACATATTACTAAAGTATCAACAAATAATCCACATTATATATCCAATTGTTGTATAAGATACAAGACACATGTCTGATATTCAAAAAGAGGAGAATGATCCTATATCATATCCGGTAGGTGTTGACTTATTTTTCCAGTTTCAAGAGGTATTGAACAAAGAAACTTCTGGTATAATTTTGTACATTTTTTCTACATGATTCACAATACATATTACATTTAATCTACAAGACATAATTTCAACAAATTAACTACAATTTAATAATAATTTATCTACATTTATTTTCTATTTATTACAAATGATCTACAATTCTCTTTCAATGTACACATTTGTTATCACAGAGAAGGAAAGTATGTATGTGCACTCTCCATATCAGGATGCAAATATTGCCATACAAGGAGACCATTTCAATATGGAGAAGGAGATTATGCATTTACAATCTCCAATTCAGGATGCAAATGTTTCCCAACAAGGAGAGGATTGCAACGAAGCTTTCAGTGGTATTAATTATTATAATATAATTGTAGAAAAAAAATAACAGCTTTCATATAATTTGTAGTTTTCCTAACATTTTCTGATGCAAGCAACATACAATGTTATTCTTTTATTTTTAACTTTGTAGGTGAACCAGTCGACTTCATCAACATAGATGATTCAGACAATGATTCCAAGTCTGGAAAAAGGACAATAACACTTGATGATATTGAGTTGGCAGAGAACTTCTCACAGATAGTTAAGTTCGGCGAGGTTAATGAAGATGAAACAACCCTTGTTCATCAAGGAAGAACAAGGGTTCCTGGAAAGCATGCCAGATCCCCCTTTCTCCCTTATTTCAGTTCTGATGGAAGCACTTCTGTTGGCTCTCCTCTAATTTTCAACATTAAACATCCATTTACTGGGGTAATGGGTGAAGATGTTGATCCTGCTTTGTTGGAAGAATTCAATAAGTGGTTATATTTAGGTACATGCACGGTTTCAAAGAGGTTAGATTCTACACTCTTTCCATATTATCGAGTGCATAGAATTTATGAATTTCCAATTACAACTACATTTTAATTGCACTTGCTATGTCTTTATATAGGAAGAAGGCGCCTTATACTGTAAAAGATAACCAGCTCAACCCGTGGTTAGATCTTGGAGTTAAGAAAAATGATAAAAATGATTGATTTTATACTTTGACACATCCCGGAAAAATCCTGAACAACACGGTACACTCATACCCCGAAAGAATTTAATGATAAGCTGAAGTATTATGTTATTTTAGATATCTATAGATTTTTTGTTAAAATGTTGTAGTTAAATTGTATGCTGCGGTGAGAAATAATATAATTTATTTCTTTGCAGCACATTGATATTATTTTGTACTACTTGAGGAAGAGAGGAAAGCATGATCCTGAAAACAAAATACGGTTTCAACCACTGACTGTATGTTTAAGACTAGAATAGAACAAATTTATGAGAGGTACAGTAAGGCCCCTGCTGATAGGAAGCTTGTTGCTGTCAAACCCCAGGACGTCGTATCAGAATACATATTGGGGTACTCATTACTTGCAAATGTTGCATGGAACAAAGTTGATTTTGTGATTACGCCCATAAATATTGTTAAGAAATTTCATTGGTTGTTGGTTGTGTTTGATATTACCGATAAGGTTCTATATGTTTATGATTCTATGGTCTCTTCACGTAATCACAAACTTGTGGAATCTGTTGTCGACAAGTTTGCTATTATGATCCCCTTCTACTTGTCTTCCACCAGCTTCTATGGAAAACGTTCAAACATCAACTACAAGAACACAAAGACATACATTGAAAAAGGTATTACAGACCCTCTTGATATTCAGTGGTTGGTTGGTGAAATACCCCAGCAAAAAGAGGGATCACTGTATGTGTTGCTTTTCCTTCAATTTAACCAATTGAATTTTACATTGAATGTTAAAGCTTTTCCCCTAATATTTATTGCAGTGTTTGCGGTGTATACGTGGCGGCATTTGCAGAATATGTCAGCATTAGATAACTCTCGATTTCAAAGGAAGACCTTTCTGATATTGATCAACACCGTAGACGCTATGGAGCGCTCCTTTGGGATTATGCTAGAAAAAAGCAAGAGCTTGGTGAAATTAATAAAAGTGAGGTGACTGGGAGATTAGCAAGAAGAAAAGGTGCACTAGCTGTGAGGGAGAGAACAAGAGTCCGGACCAAAAAGAATTAGTTTCCCTTTTCAGTAGCTATTTTATAGGGAAAGTGTTTAGTTGTAACTGGATTGTATTAAAATTGTAGGAAAATTATTTACTTAGAACAATTCAACAAAAGTTTATTTGTAGCAGATTTGTGCTAAAGTTGTTTTAGCTTTTGTTTTGTTATGTTGTCCAGAATTTTACTACTTACAAATAACATTTGTAGCATGTTTTTTTGTTGAAATTTGTTAGTACTTGATCTCCATATTGATACTATATAATATATGTTTTCTGTTGTCTTATTTTATCCTATTATGTTAACATATGTTACTCTAAATGTAAGTTATTAAATGTTTAGCTTTACAATTAAAGAAAATTTCAAGCAACGATACACTAAAACTCTCAGATAATAATTATTTTACATTATAACTACAATTCGGTCTACAACTAATATACAAAAATACATAATTTATTCAAAATTAGCAGTATTGTTAGAAAAAACTTAAAATTAATAAATAAACACAGTTATTGAACAAAACAACTACAAACCAATGGCATTAAGAGTTAAAATATGTTTACCAAATATTCATTATAGGAGACAATCTTTATTCAAATTAGCAACACAATTACACCACAACTATAATTGTCCAGAACACAACAAATACAACTGAATATGTCTTAAAGGACAGATTATCATCAAAAGTACCCAGTAAAAAAATCTTTATACTACATTAATTCTTATTTCCTTTTGGGAGAATTCCTACAAAATCTTTTATTATGCCCTTTTTGTCCGCAGTTGCCACATGAAACCTTGTACTTCTTTGCATTTATTTTATCATATGGTTTGTGTCTTTATTTTTTAGGTTTCCCTGGCTGCCTTTTCTCAGTAGGTGGCAGTACAACTTCTTCTGCTATATGTTGTGGCACATCCCATTTGCCTTCATCAGGTAGAGGGTCTACTGGTGTTTCATAAGTCTGCAGAAGGCTCTCCCTTTAAGGATAACAATAGTTTTCATAAGACTCGTTCCCGTGCCTCAAAGCCGCCAAAGCATGTGGATAAGGAAGTTCATCAAGCTGGAATTGTCCACAGCTACATCTCTTGTTTTGAAGGCAAACAATGAAGCGCTTCACACCATCTATCACAGTATGGATGTAATCTGTTGAAACCCTCACCTACATTTTTATTACAAACATACAACAAGTTGTCATCATTGGATAAAATAAAAAATATCTACAACTATACTACAACATATCTACAATTATCAGTATATGTTTATTTTGATAAAATCAATTATTTGATGTTATGGACCATAACTTACTCTCATCTTCTGTGATAATGTCCTATTGTCTTCCAACTCTTTGTTGTATTTTTTTCAAGGTATGTGAACGTACCCTTTGCATTCAATAACTTTCATTAGTCCAACATTCAAGAAGAGTCCTCATGTATGCTAATAGTTCAACCACGAGCAACTCTCTTGCATATTTGGTTACCGCATTCAAGGACTCTGCAATATTTGATGTCATCGTCCATGTTCTGTTCACCGTAGCATTTATCCGAGACCATTTGTGATAACCGATATCATATAGATATGCTTTAACACACGTATCGATCTCTTCGATCTTGACATTCTTTCATTAAATTCATCAAGTGTGTATGATGGTGCTGCGGCAAAGTACAATTCGCTTAACTTTAGATGACTTTTCTTGAACTTTGACCTTACATTTGTCCAAATATGCCACATGAAAGCATAATGCGGCATGCCGGTATAAACCGTAGATGTTGCCTTCAAGATACTCTCATTCCGGTCCGAAACAATACACATATTTGATTTTTCACCATATGCATGTTTGAATTGCTTAAAAAAATACCTCCATGATGCGTCATTTTATGAATCAACAACAGCGTATGCTAGTGGTAATATGCTACCTATCACATAGGTGGAAAAAAGAAATTAAATTTCAGTAATAAAACTTGAAAATATAAAAAATATAGCCTTAGAAACAACTTTATTATAATATTTTTACAATTAATCTACATTACTTACTGCATCCATTGTGCTAGCTGTTAGCATGATTCCCCTATATGTCGACTTCAAGAAGGTGCCATCAATTACTACAACTGGCCTACAATGCTCCCAACCCTTGATGGATGTACTAAGAGCAACAAATGCATACAAGAAACAGTCATCTTCAGTGTTCTGCAATTTCACTACCGACCCCGGATAAGTCTTCTCCAAAATTTACAAATAACTCGGCAACCGACTGTAGGAATCAACAGGATGACCTCTCAAAAATTCCAAAATCTTTTCCTTTTCTCTCCAAGCTTGTATGTATGTTAAGTTCACACCATGTTCTCACAACATGCCAGCTTGTATGTCTTTTGGTATGTATATTATTTTATGATCCGCATATTTTGGCATGATCATGCTGCCAACTACCATGGCAGTAGCTTTGTGTTGTATATATGTGTTGTTCAACAAAGAGCATGTGTGCAAGCTGTTGAATTTTTGAACCTTGAACAATGTTGATTCATTTATGCTGGTGGACTTGAAGTGCCATGTACAATTGTCACCAACACATACGAGGCAGTAGCTACAGAATAAAAATAATTACAAAAATGTTATGCAAATTGTAGCTACAGAATACGAGGTTGTTTATGCACAACAAATTATTCTAAACAATTTATATACATAAAAACTACAACTTATATACAATATGATTTTGACAAATAAAACATTCTTACCTTCTTGCACTAGACCTTTTCACCCTAAGTTGAAACTTATTCATGACAGCATATTGCTTCATTGCACTGACAATTATTTGCTTATCTTGGTACAATTGGCCTACTTCAATTACTTTTGGCGTATGTTCTGTTATTATGATATTTTCATATTCCACAGTTGCCGGAGATGTTGGCATATCAATCAACTTCATTATTCCTGATACTTCTCCAAATGTGTTACAATTGCTTGACAATTGTACCACATTAGTATTACGATAATCAGAAGTACCTGCACTCAATTAAAGGTATAGTAATTCAAACCTTCGTATATTAAGGTGTTCAGTATTTGACATAATACTTGTAGATACTTTGTTCTGTGATCACATTTTTATTTTTTCAAACCTTAAGTACTATGTAACAGTTACACTTCAATTGTTTTTAGAGACATAACAGTTGAACTATATTTGTTATGTAGTATAGTTGTACATAATTTATAGTAAAATTATAGAACACTCGATATTGAAAAAATACCCCCACTAAAAAAACAGAGCAAACCTACAGTTGTGCTCGCATTCGACATACTGCATTCCAAATCAAAATCACATATTGTTATACACAGCGGATATATTCCTAAGTTTTGATTTTCCTTTTTCGTCTCCATATACACTCGAACTCTCATATCGTTCCGAATTTCCATTGGAGGACAACGTTCGTTGATAGTGTATTTGTTCTCGATAAGTTTTACAGAGGTATCGATCATTAGATGTTCTGCAATTGCGGCATTCAATTGACTATAATTTGAATATTCATTGACTACAATTCCGTCAACATCAAAATCTATGTATCTCCCAAAGCTATTCCACCTACTATTGAGCCGAAGCATTATCGCTATTTTTGACATTATATAGCAAAATTCAATTCAATTGTAGAGAAAATAATTACGCAATCGTATGAAAACTTTAGAATGCAGCTAATTGTTTGCAATTGTGCTCTTCCGAAGCTTTTTTTTTTCTTTTTGAGTTTGTTGCCTTGTTTATGGAAAACCAAAGGAAATATGTGTAATAGAAGGATTTTACAGATATGTTGCCTTGATTATGGTGCGATGATTGCGTCTAAAATTTCTAACTGAAATATAAACTATCCCAAAATCGTGCGTCTAAATAAGGCAGTCCACCGAAGAAAGGGGTCTATTTTAAACGAATATATTTTGTTTTAGCTAAAACGTGTTTAGGTCGGGTAAATTTAAAAAATAAAATAATTTTAGTAATAAAGTTTCAAATAGTATATGGGAAAGAAAAAAATTCCAATAGTGTTCGTTCAGTGACCACTTTTTGGCGCTTCCCCTATTATCGTGATGTTTCACTCGTGTAAATTGAATCTCCAAGATAGTGGCTATTTTGAATTGCAGAGTTCAAAAGTGACTATTTGTGAAAATTTTCCGTATTTTACAAATACAAAATCTTTTACCGCCAAGTTGAATTTCACTGGTCGAATAAAACTAAAATGAGGAAGAACACTTAAATAAATGTCAACTAATAAAGAAGAAAAATTTCAAGTAATTGGATCCTCACTAGAGCAGGAAGTAGAAGCTAAACAGACAACAGCGTGGAAAAAGAAAAGAACACCAGTGAGACTAAATACATTAATTATAAATTATCAACTCTATGATACTGTTCTTGACATATTGGCAATTTTTATTCCAGAAAATAGAATTATATAATGAATTTATAATTATGCTGAACTATTCCAACCCATTTGCAACTTATTCTCCAATCCAAAGATGCAGCTTTTCATAGGATTAAGTGCTATGGATTATCAGATCGAGTAACGTAACAGGCACAATAGCAATATGGTGGTGAAGGTGCTGCTGATTTGCAACATAGACATGGTGGATACATTGGCTTCTGATATAGTTCTGCAAATACATAATCCAAAACCCAAAACAATAAAAATTAAAAGAAGAAGATAAGCGAAGCCGGTCACCTAACAAGCAGTAGATTTCAAGAGTTTAGTTTCTATCAGTCTTCTAATGTCAGCTCTCTGGTTGGCCAATCGATCTCTGCTTGATTGGCCGTAATTGCATGATCGATGTGAAAAAGATTCTCATATAGATCTATGATGTTTCTATGCATTAATCGATATTTAAAAAAGTTCCACACTGTCATGCACAATATTAAATGCATAAATGAATTATAAGTAAACCGACAATATTAAATATATATATATTCACAGAAATAGGTCATTTATAAAGCTATTATTGACAAACTTCTACGCTAACATTAATTGTTAACCTGATAAAAATGGTAAGTAACCTGATATATAGATAAACTATTATTTATATAACTTAAATCCAAAATTTGAAAAGTACCTCTATGAATGAATCCAGCTTCCGCACAGGGGATCACGCCAGAATGTGAAATAATCATCACAAAAGTAACTATGGCAATGAGACGAAACCTTGAAATTAAGCTTCTAATTGCCATTTTCTTTTTTAGTGTTTCAAGTGTTAGTATGCAACTTTGCATTAAAGCACAATTGCAGCCTTTCTTATAGGTGCTATATGCAATTCCCTGTCAGTGTTCTAATTCCACGTTAATTAATTAACTGACTTTTCTTCTATTCCTGTATTATTTAAGAATCTAGAGAGTTTTAAACATTTCAATATTCTGCTAATAATTCGGTTAGCCACCGGTATGTATTCTTGTACAGTGGAATTTACTTTTTTTCCAAGTCCACGGAGGGGAGACTCAAAGTCTTTTTCTTTGTTTTTTTTTTAAAATTTTCTTTTTCTTCTTTTGAAGTCTTTTTCCAAGTCGAAGGAGGGAAGATTCCAACCTTTTAAAGTATCACTACCAATTTTTCTGCGTTTCTACTTGCCTCGGAGGCTTGTCCCTTTTCTTGTGCTATAAAATATTAGATTTTTGAAAGCCAAAAACTATTATGCCAGCAGACAAAAACTTCACTCAGGGAAGGAAAAATCGTTTTAAAAAAATAATTTGATTTTATCCTCCCGTGATATTTTGGAGTCATTCATACCCTCGTCATTAGAGAATAGCTCGGATTTATCCTTAACCCAACGGAGCTCCAATTTAAAGTATAACAAATAATAATTTAAATTATAATCAAAAGTACAAAAATAAATTATCAAAGTATTATGACACATGGAATATACACCCCAATATCCGTTAAAACCAAGGAAATCAGACGATTTGCTAACGTGTATATTCGTGGACAAGTTTGTGCCTATTATACATATATAGAGATCGCTTGATTTTTATAATAGAAAGCATTGTTTAATATGTTTCTCTTATGAAAACTTATCTTAATTTGGCAAATAAATGTGAAGTGAAAAATGGATTTATTCGACATATTCATTTGCTTGGCACTTAAAATGTTTACCTCTTGGTATGTAACATGTACGCATTTAAATTTCCTCTCTGATGATAAGTAAAAAATCACGTTACTCCCATTTACCACAACTAGATACTACGTAATATAATAGTTATTTTCAATTGGCCTGAAAGTTCGTCTTACACATTTTTCTGCTAAATACAAAACAGAGGTATCATGCTATTCCTTTTTTATATTTCAACTCTATCGAGTATTTTCGAGTTGCAAGTTGCAACAAGTTTAGTTTTTTTTTAAGTGTGAAAAATTAAAGAATGTTTGAAATTTCTGTTGAGTATGATTCTTTGATGGAAAGAAGTAGTAAATGCAATTCCAACCTTCTCAGCTGTGAGAAAATGAAGAAAAAGAATAAATATATGTGTTGTCTGAATAAGATGGAAATTAATTACAGAAAGTAAACAAGCAAGTCAAGGAGTCAGCGAATTGCAGCGTTCTTGACTTTGAATTGTTCTTCTACACGCAGGGTGTACAAACCAAATCGAAAAATCGCACCAAACCAAAAAGTCAAATCAAACGAATTAAAAAATTCGACTTGGTTTGGTATTGAGTAAAAAAACCCGTACCAACCCGACATATAAATATATAATTTTTATATATACTTTTAAGATTTTATATAGAATTTTCTTTAAAAAAATATCTAGAAATATTTGGGATTCTCTTGCGGGATATAAATTCTAATAGAATATGAAGTGCTCCATATTTATTGACCTTAAATAATGGATTGTATGATCACTTTCTTATCCAGGGTTACTGAAATGCGCCTATCTCTTTGTTCTTCCATATTCATATCATATGTTAAGATCTATTAAATTCTTATATCTTTTTCGAATGTGAAGTGATTATTAATATTTATGTATCATATTGATTTTTATGTTTAATTACTAAATTTGGTTAACCTGAAAGTGTACATCAACAAAATATTATTGTCAGACGACTAAAAAAATAACTATTATGTGTTACTAATAGAATTCTCCCATAAGAATATTTTAATCGATAATATGCTTGTCAATTTTTTATATTTTTACTAAATATATTTACTTATCAAATATTTAACAAAGTAAGATTGAAATAATATTTAAGTAATAAAAAACCCAAAAACCCGACAAAATCGAACCAATCCAAACCGATATAGTTGGTTTGGTTTGGTGTTGATAAAAACCGAACCAACCTGGTTCATGTGCACCCCTATCTACAAGTGTTTGGAACTCCTTTTCTTCCTCTTTTTTCTTCGGACAGTAGAATGCATTAAGATTCATATATTCCAAAATAAACAATACATAAGACTCGACTGAACCTTACACTTGCTAAGGTAGTTAAAGTGCTCAAGGTACAAGGAGGGGAGACTCCAAGTCTTTTCTATGTTAAACTAGATTACGATTGCCCGTGTTACCACGGGCCCAACGCGGGGAACGGCTCCGACAGTGATAGCATAATTAAATTTCACATAAAATTGATTATAGCAAGAAAATAATTACTATACTAGTTGCAATACAGGAACTCAATTGCTGAATGGTAAAATTGTATGCAAACACAGAATATGTAATATTTGGCTGTATACAGTACATAAAAAATATTCTTTGGCATAACAGTTTACTTTATTTCTTGAAATTACAATTTCAAATTCAAAAAAGCTAAATGCACATAACATGTTACTAATTCAAAAGCAAAAAAACTACAATGCTTAAAAGACATGTCATGAAACGTTAATGGAACTCATCACTCCACAAGTATACAGAACCAGATTGCTTTTGCTTGCCGATTTTCTTTATCATTAACTTCACATTAAAGACACTACTCGATCTCCTGTCATTTCTACTGTTGCTACCATCCCGGCCACCAAAGCAATTTTTTGCCTTCCTTTCGCACTCTGCAAAGCCACATAGTTAACTCTATTATCATTGAGATGTAGAAAGTTTCTATCATCATTGGTTGAGATGATAAAAAACTTTTATTTAGTAGCTACCATATTGGCTAAGATAAATTCTAAATGCCTCCAAGCAGCATCACCAACATAGTGCTGATATGTGCATATGGCTCGAGGGACTTGCACTACTTCTCCTTCTGGCTAAGCTAGATATCCATCCATATATTCTACATTGGTGGCACAATCTAGCAAAGGACCAAATTCACACAATCTAGCTAACTCTCATTGTTTTTTCAATCACAATCATACTTCGTAATAACTTTTTGCAAGAGAGATAGATTCATCAGCTTAGTGATATATGAAACAACTTTGAAGCAGATACTCATTCTCATCTTTCATATTCGATTTCTTTATGCCTTCCTATATGCCTTTCTGGAACCCGTCTAAGAAATGTGCGCAATCATATAACAACATCAGCATTTAAAGGCCCAATTATAAACTTCATCATAATTTTCCAACACACATGGATCACTACCATTTCCTCTTAGACAACTTTGTCTTTACTATCCTTAATGAAACTAAGAAATATATTCACAACTAAGGTTTCAACAACACATCATAACCTATCAAATTATAGGAAGAATTTATGCATAAATTTCATATAATTATGGCTTAGAGAAGTGCAATACAGATTTTGACTGTGCACTTGGTCAAAATCCTCTAACGATGTTTGACTACTTAAAAAGTATAGAGCTAAGTAAAAAAAAATTAGTTGTTTCTTAGAATCAACAAACCAGACAACAACAACAACAACCCAGTATAATTTCACTAGTGGGATCTGGGGAGGGTAGTGTGTACGCAGACCTTACCCCTACCCTGGGGTAAAGAGGTTATTTCCGATAGACCCTCGGCTCCCTTCCTCCAAGAACTCCCCACCTTGCTCTTGGAGTGACTCGAACTCACAACCTCTTAGTTGGAAGTGGAGGGTGCTCACCACTAGAGCAAACCACTCTTGTCATTAGCAGACATTAGACTGGTTATATAATTCTTTTTTTCACGTAGCGTGACATTAACAGCTTATTTCTCAGGTTAATTACATCTTTCAACTAAAAGAAATAGATGCCATAAAGAAGTAGTATTTCAGTAACCAAAATGCAAATTCAATAGAATTTTTCTTGAAGACAACTTGCAAATCACTTCATGTGCCGGATGCACCATTTTTCTGAAAACTTAATACTATGTCTTACTTTAAAATTCAAAAACTTAAGAACAAACCTGTTTATATAACATGGATTAATCCTCTATCTAACTGTAATGCATGTTTCCAAGACTAATCGACCTTCTTCCTTTCTACTGCAATACTCAATTAACATCCCAAGATGTCACCTGATTAAAAAAAAATTAGTTTCAATCTTTCTATAAGAGATAATGCATATAGGTCATAGGGATGCATAACAAACAACAAACAGAAGAATTTTTAAGAAAATGAGATGTTATCAAATAGAAAGTTAAACAATCAAGCACAAAAGTGTATTTTAGCAGGCATAGATGCAAGGAGAGACTGAGAACCAACTTACATTTTAATAGAACCATCTAAGTTGCATGTATCCATACAATCAATGGTTTTAGTTAGAGGAGATAAAATCAATACCTCTAGGGTGCACCATTTAAATATTTCTTTGACGACACCTAGTGAAAGATTCAATATCTATTAGAATATATATACTTGACAACTCCATGGATATATAGCAACTATTTCAAGTCTCTTAAATTGCTATGTCAATATACTGATCTCATAAGCTCGTCCAATCACTTAAAAGAAAAAGAAATAAATTTTAATTAAATGACCATTTTTCTCAACAAAATAGAACAAAAAAAGCCCTCTTAACTACTCCAAGCCTTCCGGTACTGTGAGGTCTAAGATTCAATTCCATCAAAAAGGACTTTTTATTAAAACAATCAATTACCTTGCATATACCATCTAAAAGCTCAAAAGAAATGACAATCAACTTCTGCTAGTACATAGAATTTTAGGAATTTAAGAACCCTCTTTTATTGGAGTATGTCTCCTAAATTAGATGAATAACTAAGAAAGAGTGTATGATAATCCTTGGTCTCTTGCACAAAATAAGGAAGATGATCTTTGAAAGAAACAGATGATGACGTATCTTGAAAACAATAAAGTGGTAACTTTTTTTTTGAGCTTCAAGAATCTTAATGTGCAGTCAATTTAGTTTGTGTAATTCACATCTCTTAGTCCTTTTAATTTGTCAACAAGTATTTTTTCAAAGGTCTCATCGTTGTTATGATTCATATTCAACATATCTGCAACATTTCTATTCCCTAAATATGTTTCCCTAAATATGTAGCCAAAATCAAGAATTCAAAGTTAAATTTTTGTTAGGGAATTCTTTAACAGTTGTAGAAGCATAAATATCCAAAGCATAGAATACACCTGAATAAGAAACAAAAAGTGAACAAAGGAGGAGTTGTACCATGATTTCAAGTAGCAGAAGAGGATTATGCTCAAAAGTCTGAAAATCCATTTTAGTTTCTCTTGACATTAAGATGTATAGGTAAAATATCTAGTATCTTAAAATATGAAAAAATCAAGACTATTCTAGCTGATGACAGATTTAACAAATTACCAACTTGAGAATTAGTAATAATTTCCCAAAGTAGGGCAGAAAGTGGGAAAAGAATTGGAAAGTGCGAAGAGAATTGAAAAACAAAATTGAACAAAAATTGAAACAAAATCATAACCGAAATTAATTGTAACACCCAACAGGGAAGACGAAAAGAACTGAAAGAGTAGTCTTTGAAATGAATAAAGTGAAGGCCAAAGAACACTGAAGAGAGAGTTAGGGCAGAACCATAGCAACACCAGGCATGGATTTTAGCTATGAATGAGCCTATGACATTGGAAAATCTGAAAAGAGTTGGAAAAAGATTTGAGAAAAAATTAAAGAAAAGCATACCTGAAATAGGGAGAGCTAGCTGAGAAGATGAAGAGAAGTGAAAGAGTAGTATGAAATGAGCGTCTGAATTTTAGAATGAGAAAGACAAAAGGAGGACAAAAAGCACCATTTTAATAGAGACGTCTAAATTACTATTCTACCCTTGGTCGACCTCCACTTCGCTCTTCTATATAATAGAAAAAAGTGAACTAGGAGCACAGGACGACCGCTTTGTTAAGAAGAAGAATTCCACATGACTCAACCTCAGTAAAGAGGTGGCAAATGGGCGTGTAGCGAGTTGAATTAAATTTGAGTGAGTCAAAATGAATCAATACAATAAATGGATCATTATTTAATTTGCCCTAAGTTTGCTTGAGTCAAAATAACTAAAACATGGTGAAATAACGAACTACAACCCAACATTCACGCTCGTCCACCTTTCAAATGATGAGATGACTAGTATAATAACACGATATATGGATTTGATAACAAATCATTTAAAGACTATAATAAATAGTTGGGCTTGCCCATCGACGATGCAGTACAATGAGTTGAATTGCAAACTTGAGGTATAAGCGGAAGAGTCAGATTATAGGAGGCAATTCTAGTAATGAACAATCCCCGATGACGGTGTCTTCTACTTGCTCCAATTTGTATATACTAATAGTGTAGATTCAAAAAATTAAAAAGTGAAAATATTGACCCCCTTCTGCCTCCCTAGCTCCGTCCGTGTTTCCTAGTCTAGGAAATCAAAATGTAAAACATAATTATCTAGTGCAGATCTTATCTTGCATCGTGGCAAGTTCTTGCCGAGCAATCTTACCATACCATTGGATTCAATACCAAATAATCTGCAGCAGAATCCCTGGTGAACGAACATCTTGGTTAGACCATCACACTAGATTATTTCGGACAACCTAGTCCAAGGTGCAGGTGGCAGCTGCAAAGACAAAAATAAGTCTCAGTTATAGAACTTGTTTTATTGAATTTTAAGACGAATTTAGCCGTCAATGAAGCCTGAAACAGCAAATAAAACTTTAAGATACTTCCAGGCTAAGTACTTCACTGTTAGAGATAAAGTTCAATTTCTATAAGTTAGGATAGCAATCTCTATTAGTTAGGATAGCTATGTTCTGTTAGCTATATTTTAGGATATATGATTGTTCTATTAGTTACCTTATCTCCCTAGTCTTCTATAGTGTGTTGTAGACTGTTGTATATATATTCAACAATGTACTCTATAGAAAACTATCGAATTCTCTCAACATCATATCTTATAACATGGTACCAGAGCCTACCATGGCATCAACTTCCCAACTTTCAGATTCCACCACCTCTGCAATAATAACCTTAACCACTCCAAGTCTTTTTGCTACTTTACCTCATGCTCAACTCTCTTTTTCAATAAAACTCAAACCAACAAACTACCTGTCTTGGAAAACTCAGTTTGTTCCTATCATCAAATGCTATAATCTTTTCAATCATATCAATGGTACACCGGCACCTCCCTCTACCATCATCAATGCCACAACAATCAATCAAAACCAAATTCTGATTATTTAAAGTGGTAAGTGGTTACAAGAAGACCAATCTTACTGAGTTGGATCTTATCATCTTTAACCGAGGAAATTTTTCCTTATGTGACTGGTTTAGATACTGCCTTTGAAGCTTGGGAAGCTCTCTCAAATGCATTTGGTATAAGCAACAGCGCTAGAAGAGTCCAATTGCACATCACCTTGCAAAACATGACTCTTGGTGACAAACCAATGGCTCAATTTCTACGCGAAGCTAAAGCTATCGCTGACGAGCTTGTTGCTGCTGGAACACCATTATCTCCCGAAGAATTCAATGCCACCATCTTCCGGTTACTTCCTTCCGATTATCATCCTGTTATTGCAATGCTATCTGCAGAAAAACCACAGATATCATTTTCTGATCTTTCTGGTAGACTTATGGCTCATGAAATCCTATTGCAGAACTCTCGCATACCAATCACTGATGTTGCCAATGTTTCTCGACAACACACTTCATCTGCTCGCCAATTCCACCAAAGCTCCCAGAAAAATAATGGTTACAGAAACAATGGTGCTTACTCTAAAGGAAATAAGAAGTGGTTTCCTAATCCTTGTCAGATCTGTGGACTCAACAATCATCAAGTGAAGTGGTGTCACAAACGTTATGATACTAATACTGATAAAATCACTGCCAATGCCGCCAATGTTAATGCCTCTTCCAATGATTGGTTTCATGACACTGGCTTCCCATCATATGACACCTGATTTGTCTGTACTTGAAATCTCTGAGGAGTAGAAAGCGCCTGACAAAGTTACTATAGGTAATGGACATGGTTTGCACATTAAAAACATTGGTCACACTACACTATCTTCTGGTAATAATCAATTACATTTGAAAAATGTTTTACATGTGCCTGCCATACAACAACAATTGTTGTCTGTTAATAAATTTGCTAAAGATAATCAATGCTCCTTTAAATTTGACTGTGTTGGGGTTACTGTGAAGCATTAGACAAATAAAAAGGTGTTGTTGAAGGGACCAGCTGACGGCGGAGTTTACAGGCTTCCTATTGCTGTATCAGACGACATTGAAAGAAATAACAAGGCTTTCAAATCAGTTCGGACTGTTGCACCACAGATTGGCATGCTCGGCTCGGTCCTCAACAATCAATAGTCTCTTTTATTGTTAATAAATTTAGTTTGCCTAGTCATTCAATAAAATCATCTGGTCTTTGTGAAGCTTGTTGTTTAGGCAAACATAGTCAAATTTCTATACCTGTTACTGGTTCTATTGCTAGTAAACCATTAGAATTGATTCATGGAGATGTATGGAGACCAGCTCCCAACTTATCTTTTTGTGGAGACAAATATTTTGTTCTATTTGTGGATGACTTCTCTCGGTATTGTTGGCTATTTCCAATTAAACAGAAAAATGAGGTTCTCTCTACTTTTGTCGAATTCCACAGATTGGTTGAAAAACAGTTTCAAACCAAAATTATCAATTTCCAATCAGATTGGGGTGGTGAATTTTGTACGGTCAGTACTTATCAGAAGGAAAATGGTATTCAACATCGCATTACTTGTCCTCATACACATCAGCAAAATGGTCAAATTGAAAGGAAAATCCGACACCTAGTGGACATATGCCTCACCCTCCTCGCTCAATCTGCAGTTCCATCCAGATTTTGGAACTTCGCTATGCACACTGCTGCGTACTTAGTTAACAGGCTCCCTACTCAAGTACTTCAACATATCTCACCATTTGAAAAACTTCATGGCACTTCACCAGATTATGGATTTCTTCGTGTCTTTGGTTGTACTGTCTATCCCTTGTTACGTCCCTACAATCAACACAAGTTCTCCTATAGAACTGCGGCTTGTGTTTTTCTCGGATACGCCAAGGACCATCACGGGTATGTGTGCTTTAATCCTCGGGATAATAAAATTTATCTTAGTAGGCATGTTCGTATTGATGAGACCCGCTTTTTATATAAGGAGAAAAAGTTATCTGATTCATCTATCCTAGGCACCCCTCCAGAGCAATTTAATTCTACTCCTTGGCTCACATTAATTGTGTCAATACCGCAACCCGATTCAAATATACCATCCTCTTCGACACTTTCACATAATTCTACTGATTCTTCTTACAACAATAATTCTGGTTTTAGCTTATCATCTCCTAGTGCTTCTCAAGATCAAATTAATTCTCCTTTGGAGCAGCAACTGGATGTCCTTCCAACTACTGAGCCATCACAACCACCTGGACGCACTCATCCAATGGTTCTAAGACAAAATCCCAAGAAGAAGACACTAGCTTTCATGTCTGTTTCGAATTATAAAGTTCAATCTTTCTCTGTTACTCTTTCAGAACCAACATGCTACACAAAAGCACTCAAAGTTCCCGCATGGAGAGAGGCTATGAGCTCTCAAATCACTGTTTTGATACAACACCAAACATGGGAACTTGTTCCTAAACCATCACATTCCAATATTGTTGGTTGTAAATGGGTTTTTCGACTCAAACACCATCATGATGAAAGCATAGAGCGATGCAAGGCTCGCTTGGCAGCCAAAGGCTATAATCAAGTTGAGGGAATAGATTATGATGCCACTTTCAGTCCGGTTATCAAGCCTACAATAGTCTGAGTTGTTCTTTCCTTGGCAGTCTCCAATAAATGGACTCTTATTGGACATATGAAAATTTAGAAGTGGATGTATATATGTCCCAACCTCCGGACTTTATTGATCAACGATGTCTTGGTTATGTGTGCAAATTGAGGAAATCAATATATGGCCTTAAGCAAGCCCCATGGGCTTGGTATCATAGACTTAGTTCTTATCTTCTAACCATTGGTTTTGCAGGTTCTCATACTGACTCCTCGCTCTTTATCAAACAGCAAAGCAGGGATGTTCTTTATATCCTTGTCTATGTCGATGATATTATTATCACATGGAGTAACTCAAATGCAGTTCGTACATGCATCACTCATTTGTCCAAAGAATTTAAGTTGCGAGATCTCGGAATACTTCACTACTTCCTGGGAATCGAAGTTGGATATCTCGGCAATAGTATTATTCTATCTCAACAAAAATACCTTCAGGATCTTCTCGCCATTACTCACATGGAAAATGCCACATCTGTCAAGTCTCATATGGCTAGCACATGTAACCTGCAACTTGAAGAAGGCGAACCGTTGATTGATCCCCAGATTTACAGGAAAACAGTGGGGGCATTACAATATGCTTGTTTAACTCGTCCAGACTTGGCTTTTGCTGTGAATAAATTATGTCAATTTTTATCTGCACCAGCAACCACTCACTGGACAGCTTGCAAGCGTGTTCTTCGATATGTCAAAGCCACCTTGCATCAAGGACTCTTCATTACTCATTCAACCAGCACCCAACTTCAAGCTTTTTGTGATGCTGATTGGGCGGGTAATACGGATGACAGGAGATCCATAGGAGGTTTTGCTGTGTATATGGGACCAAACTTAATTTCTTGGTCAGCTAAGAAACAACCAACAGTTACTCGATCATCGACCGAGGCTGACTATCGATCTGTCGCCAATACCACAGCAGAAATAATTTGGCTTCGTTCCCTTCTTCAAGAGCTCAAACAGCAAATACATAACCCCACAACCATCTGGTGTGACAACATTGGAGCTTCATATCTAGCAGTTAATCCGTGTTTTAAAGCTTGAACGAAGCACGTCGAAGTTGATTTTCACTTTGTCAGAGAACAAGTCAAGGTTGGTCATATATCTGTGCAGTTTATATCTTCCATGGACCAATTGGCAGACATTTTTACTAAACCTTTGTCCACCAGCCGATTTCAACAGATCAAATGCAAGCTAAGAATCTTGGACAAACCTTTTTAGTTTGAGGGGGATGTTAGAGATAAAGTTCAATTTCTATAAGTTAGGATAGCAATCTTTATTAGTTAGGATAGCTATGTTCTGTTAGCTATATTTTAGGATATATGATTGTTCTATTAGTTACCTTATCTCCATAGTCTTCTATAGTGTGTTGTAGACTGTTGTATATATATTCAACAATGTACTCAATAGAAAACTATCGAATTCTCTCAACAACATATCTCCTTAACACAAATGTTGGCTGCCTCATACTTTAGGATGAATTGGACAAGTCAGTAACACGTTTATCTAAGGGTAAGAAAACCACATCGGAAAACACTATTGTTCCGGTGTTGAGGCATTTTACCTTCTGTTGTAGAGAAGCTAGGATGTGATCAACTCGCCTAAGTCCCTTGAAGTCAATAGTCTCTTTAGCGGGCTTAGTTTCAGATGCTGAACTCTCATTTTCAGAATCCACTGCAAAAGAAATTTATATTGAATAGAATCAAAATAATGAACTAACAGTAAAATGGATATTAACTATAAATTGCAACCTGAATGGTAGATTGTTATCTAAACAATATACGTGTATGATTTTGCATCGTGAGAAAGATGCAAGTCATAATTCGAAGAATTCTTGTTAGAACATATATATGAACAACAAAATATACACACAGGTTGGACTTATCAAAAAGATATTAAGGCAAACAGAGATCTAACTCCAACCTGACAACTAAATGGCAATATTCTGAATCAGACATTTAGTGTCATAGGAGCCCTCACACAATTCTTGTTTTCACTCATGCCCTTAAAAGTTAGTACTACAGAATTGGTAAAAGAGATCGCTCTCTACTACTTTCTTTTCCCTTCTTTTTGGGGTGGGTGGGTAGGAGTGAGGGAAAGGTGTTCACATATCTAGTAAACCTTTCTCTATAAACAAGCTAAAATAGACTGTTTAGTTTTCAATATTTACTCACATCAGCGAATCAGAAAGAGACTAGTTTCAAAAAGTTTATTCTGGCACAGAAGTTAAACTCTCTTGGCATCCCTATAAAACTGAATTTAATCCTTCGTCTCCCCCAATAATGCATATGCCATCAAATCGTTCGGGAAAAAGGATTCCCAACTCAAGGACAGGTACAGAAGATCATGTTGCCAAAATTGTCCTAAGTTAGATCAAGCTCATGATGTCTAAAAAGGTTTTTATTGAAACTTCAAAGATTTCCTGAAAAGGTTATTAGAGATCCTTATTAATATTAGAGTTCTCATGCCTGTAATATGTGGGCATAAAAAGTTCCCTTTCAAGCAACAAATTACTGAATTTGAAACAAATATCAGAAAATGATGTTACGAGCTAACCAAATGTATATTGAGGAAATACTCTTCATAAAGTGGGAATTAGAGTCATGGAGAGAAGTTGAAGAAATAAATAGCATGATAATCACAGACCACAAAAAAGTATATAACGCCAAACATGATTCAAATACCACACAACAGATCTTTCAAGTGAAAAGTGCTACACAATTATGATTGCCATATAACCAACACAGAAATGAGAAATACAACAAAAAGGAAAAGGATTAAAAAAAGTCAGCACCTCTACACTGGTCATGATATGTCATGTGGGTAGACTAGCTTAAACTGTTAAGCATGCAGAGAAGAGTGCAGTACAACCATAAAACCATATACTATTGCTCCAGTTTGTTTCCTACAACTTGGAAGTATCTAGTTTTCATTACACATCCTTATGCTGCCCTACCCAAAACACCCACACACGAGAAAATTAAAAAGAATGGAAAGGTAAGAGTTAAGGGATGTCAAGATACCATATCCAATCTTTTCCAACTTTGAGGACGCAGTACTGAGAGCTTTTGATATATTATATAGAGCACGTCCCTGTCAAATAAGTAAATGAAGATGATGAACATCGAACGGGCCATTGATATTCCATTATTGAATTCTTCGACTGACACAAAAATAATTAGTGATATCCCGTAGCACAGCAACCAAAATTTGGACCAGCTTTCCCCTCTAAGAGTTTCCCTCCAATGCTGATTCTTGTTGCATTATCTCTCTTAAGAGTTTCCCTCCAAATGAAATTTCTAGATGGTCTCTCCCCCAGTAGCTACTTCCTTTTCTCGCTATTCTTTCGGATTCCTCTTAAAGTTAAGAAAAACTCCATCCCTTATGAAAAAGAAGTTAGAAAAACTACATCCCCAGACCAAGCAAACCACCTTAACATCAACAACCAAACTAAATCACTTAGCTGAGATCATTCAGATATAGCTTACTGAATTTCTTACTACATTAACTTCCCAGAGATCCAAAATTACCAAGAAACACCCGACCCATGTCATGCGGACTTCAAAAGTTCCTTTTAAGAATCAAAATACATCTTAATTACACAAATCAAGAAACAGAAACCAGAGCTTGTCGTGCATGATATTTTACAACATCTGATGCCGAATTAACTCATATCAAAAGTAGACACAACAAAAGCAAAAACAAAGAATCAACATAGATATTTCTCATAGTACTACTGCAAAAGACAAAGAATGCCAATATGATATATATATATATATATATATATATATATATATATATATATATATATATGTATATATGTATCTCTCTCTTTTGTTTGGCGGAAATATGCAGTATCATCTTATCACCATTATCGGTTCCACTAAAATTATGGTTTCTTCAGTAAACACAGAATTGCAGACACGCTCTGACCTTCTCAGGACTACTGTCCCTCTTTTGCCTGCGAATAACAAAGAGATGAGCAGGGCCGGCTCTAACGTGACGAGGGGGTAAGGCATGTGCGTTAGGCCCCAAATTTGGGGCATCATTTTTTAAAAAGAATAAGTTTATAGGTATTTAAAAAATAATATTTAGTACTTTTTAATAAAAAATTAAAGTTTTTAATATAAAAATAAAATATAACTTTTTAGATAAGTAAATAAAATAATAATTTGACATATTTAAAAATGTATAGATGAATAGTTTTCGCAACGTCTTACTCCTTCATTAGATAATGTATACAAAAATTCACTATTCCTTTCTTAATATGTCCGAGTTAATCTTTCTTTTCTTCAATCTCTTTATATTTCAAAAACCCTTATATATTTTCTATCTTTCTTTTAATATTCTTACTCACTTTCTTTCTCCAATATTTCATTACTCACTTTCTTTCTACAAGATTTCATTAACTTCACTGTTCAACAATACTTTTAAGCTTCTAATAATTCTGTACTTCTATTGCTCTATAAAATATTATCTAATATCAACAATATCTCAAGAAAAATTAAATGAGCTGGCTATATTATCAATTGAATAAAGATAATTAGAGAAAATCGATTATAAAAAAGATTATTAATAATTTTGTATTTTAAAAAATTAAAAGAATATATTTCAAATAAAACGTATGTTATAAGTATCTTTTAAAAATTTAGATCACATATTAAACTTTGGCATTAAGCCGTATATGCTTGACCCGCCCCCGGAGATGAGGCTCCATTACATCACTCTGCGTGTATTCCACTATTCCGTGTCCGTCATTTTCCTGCAGAATCAATCCAACCATGATTTAAGCGAAAATGGGGAAAAACAAAAGCAAACAAAAAAAAATGGAAAAAAAACGAGGGAAAGGAATCATACGAGATATGTGAAAAATCGAGCGGCTGAATGGCACGGGAACGGAGCTGTTCATTATTGCAAGTCCAATCGTAGAATGGGGAAAGAGCAGAATTAGTCGAATACTAAGTTTCGGTCCAGCGGATATGTATTCAGCCACACCTGGGCTCTAAAGCATATGCTCGTCATGTCTGTCCCAGGTAGCGGTGGAGCCGCCGCCGGCGCCATTGGCGGCGTCGCCTTCTCGTCCTTCGATTTTTTAACACCATTCAATTCACTACTACTCTATGTAGTACGATGGTAGAGATAGTTCAGTAGTCGCATTTTATTTAGGCGACTATTTTATAAGAATATTACTTTAAATTTAAATTTACTTTTACGAATAATTTAAAATTTTCTGTAGTATTTATGATAACTGAAAAAGAATTCACCTTTTTTTACTTGAATAAAAAAATTTAAAGTGCACAAATATAGAAGAAATGGAGGTTTATAAATAAAATAATTTCTTATCTCACTCTTTATTACATTTACATGCAACTTCACGTTGTATCATTTAGTATATATAGAGTTTAAATTCTGGTATAATGCTTACGATACATTTCAAAAAGAAAAGTAAATGCGTATTTCAAAATCTGAATAAGTGATTTATCAACCGAAACATATACCTTAAAATATAGGTGATATGAGTTTGTTCATTTTTCTCGATTCTTTAGTCCTATATGTTTTTTTTTTTTTTTTTTTGATATATATTTTCGGAACACCCGACAAAGAAATGAACACAAATAAGTAAATTGAAAATATAAGCGATACGAAATACTAGAATAGTTAATAAAGAATAGCTAGGCCAATTGGATATATATATATATATATTTATTTATTTATTTTCTGATCGTCCTAATATATGATTAATAAAGTACTTTTGATTTATTAAAAGAATTATACGTTATTATAGTTAATAAACAAAAGCATTGAGGCCTGTAAAAATTTGTCTCACCTAGGGGTAGGGTCCTTCCTTCCCGGGAACCTTTTGCCCCCAAGCCTGTAGCAATTCCATTTAATTTTTCTCCATAATAAACAAATCTTGATGTCTGAAATTCCATCTAAATTCCACAAAACTAATACAAAGTATTTTCTGGAAAATTTTCTTCACAAGCAGGACGTCGATGCGGCTTTAAATAGCAGGTATCCTAATTAAAAACCTGAGTGACTTTGCCTCTCAAGGTAATATGCACGTTATTAATCCCAATTTATGTTGAGATTATAACATTAATAAAAGGGTAATTTTCAAGATTGAATGTAGAGTGGCTAATTAGAGATTATGCATTCATGTAGCATATATAGCCATGAATGCTATGTATTTTTGGGTGATCATGTTTGTTCCTTCACCCATACATTTTATGCTAAATAGTTTAGGAAATTGAGAAGGTGGAAAAAGAGAATTTGAGAAATGCCTAATCGTGTTACGGCAAGGGCAAAATCATTTTCTTCCCAACCATCTTTGGCTCAAAAACTAATAGATGATACCGTAGATCCGAAAAATGCCCAAGGTAGCGTTACATGTGTTTATCAGTCTCATATTGGAGGATATTGGCGTAACGTGACAGTCATATGGAGAAAGCATTTGATGAATCATTCTCTCACCATATCCGTCGATAGCGTAGAAAACGGTGATCACCAAACTTGCAAAATTGATCTTAAACCTTGGCATTTTTGGGCCAAAAAAGGTTACAAAACATTTGAGGTAGATGGAAATCAATTGGAGGCATATTGGGACCTAAGATCAGCAAAATTTTCAGGGAGTCCAGAACCATATAAAGATTTCTACGTTGCCTTAGTTTCAGAGGAAGAAGTTGTCATGTTGTTAGGTGATTACAAGAAAAAAGCTTACAAAAGAACCAAATCAAGACCAGCTCTAGTAGATGCCTTGTTGTTTTACAAAAAAGAACATGTATTTGGGAAGAAAAGTTTCTCAACAAGGGCCAAATTTGACAAAAACAAAAAAGAAAGTGACATTGTCGTAGAAAGCTCAACTTCAGGGCCAAGAGATCCTGAAATGTGGATAAGTATAGATGGGATTGTTTTGATTCACATAAAGAACTTGCAGTGGAAATTCAGGGGAAATCAGACAGTACTAGTGAACAAGCAGCATGTACAAGTATTTTGGGATGTGCATTCTTGGTTGTTTAGTTCACCTGGTTCTAGCCATGGACTGTTTATTTTCAAGCCAGGGGAACTTGAGTTGGACAGTGACAAAGAGGGAAGTAGCGCCGGAGGCGACAGCGATTGCAGCGACCATACCAAGTATTATTCGACGTTGAGCCACTCTAAAGCCTCACCCTTTTGCCTTTTCTTGTGTGCGTGGAAAATTGAGTGATGGAAAAGAACGTATGTGAGCAGGGGCGGAAGGAGAGTATTGCTGACAGGTTCGGACGAACCAGTAACTTTTACTTGCATTATATTTTTGTATTAGAAAATTCATTAAAGATGTAGTAATGTTTAATTGTGAATTCAGTAACAAAACGAGCTATGAGTTCGATAATAAGTTCCGAAACTTATAAACTTTAAATCCCTTTTGCACGTGAGCATAGATGAAAGAAGCAGAGCATATATGTGTGGTATGAAATTCATTAGAGATGAGTCGGTTTCAAATTCTCTGAAACTTTCAGAAGAAAAATTCTATGGATTTCTTTCCTTTTTCCAGAAGAAAAATTATATCCCTCCAAGTCTTTGTGACTTTTGTTAGTTGTGTTCTGTATATTACTCTGCATCAAATGCTTCAGCTTTCTTATTCTGTTATCAGCTCTTTTGATTTTCACTAACACCATTTTTTACCCTTGGCTACTTGGTGCCAAGCAGTGGTATAATAGATGCGTTTAAATCTAAAACGGCCAAAGCACATTGATAAAAATATTCTTAAGTTAAAAAAAAAAGAAAAACAAAATAGTCACTCATGCCCTTCGTTAAAGTTTGGTTCATAAAACATCTTGCTGCTACCTAAACATCATATATATCATTTACTTCTAACAGTTTTATTTGGCATATTTCGTCTATAGCGACCATTTTAAAATAGCCATGTAAGTGAGACGTGAGAAAAAATTCAAAATTTATCCATAACTTTGCGAAATTAGTCATTTGTATTTAAACGTGCAACGAATACAGCATGTGTCAACTGTATTCATTCGCGCAATGAATACAATATGTATCAATTGTATTCGTTCGTGCAATTGTATTCATTTGTGCAACGAATACAATATATATCAACTATAATCAGGTGTATACAAAGGATATAACTTGTATCGACTGTATACAAGGATATATACAAAGGATATAACATGTATCGACTATATATATTCGTGCAACGAATACAACTAAGATGAAATACAGAAATACAGATAAATAAAATACTCTTGCTAAGAGTCAAACTCAAAACCTCTGCTAACTAAGCGGGCGCTCTAACCAACTGAGCTACGAGAGCTTGTTGCTCTCTTGTTTCAGTTCAAAACAATTAATCTCGTATTTCATGGATTTGCTATAAAATCCAAATATAACTAGAAATGGTAAATTTATTAAAACTATAGCTAGAAATAGTAAATACAGTGTAAATATTTGATAGGTCGCTTAATTATCCCTTCTTTTTTCTGTGAAAAGAGCATTACATTCCTCCACTCAACAAGCGATGAACCAGAAGCCTTATTGTGGGCATGGGCCTCGAGGCATGGCAAATTTAGCGGGTCAACTCAACTGATTAAGGGCCTGCTTTTAGCCCATTGTGCGCTTCTTCAAAAGTCAGAATACAGACCTATGAAAACTAGAGATGACGTGAATTTAGCTAGCTATTTGTGTGAAAATCCCAAAAATATAAGAATAAATAAGACGGAAAAGTAAGAAAAGTTGGTGACCCAAAAATACTACCTATCCAAATCTATTTTATCTCCGTAAACGGAGACCCTCTTTCGCCGTGCATAAACCAATTAATAACGTTTGTCCATAATTTATGTTTTTCGAATTTTCTTTTAAAAAAAAATATATTTGTCCATAAAATTTTGCAAAAATTTCGAAATTTCAGATAATTTTTTTCTCCATTCATAAAACTGCAACATTATTTCTAAATGAAATGCGTGTCCAAACGTAATTTAAAATTCCAAATACCATTTTTTAACTTAACTAAATCATACTTTTTTCAAAAATTACAAAATATTTTTCTCCAAACGCCTACTAAGATAAGCACGAAACTGTATTATACTTTAGTTTTTTATTCCATATCCTGATCTCCAAGCAAAGTATTAGTGATTTTTTTCTCTTTTTTTAAATATACTTTCGTTTTAAACTATATGAGTGTAATGTCTTTACACTCGTATATGGAACTAGTCAAACTTTTCTACACAGCTACAAGCCTTTTTAGATGGATCCTCACACGTTGGGGATTATGTGCTAGAATTCCAGTACTTGTATTCTCTCTTGAAAAAAGCAAAAACCCGAAAAAATTGCCAGCCAACTAAAGGTGTTAGATAAAGAAGCAGTTGCAAGTCGGCACTAGACAGTCTTTAAATTGGTGTAATGAACCAACTAGGACAAGTAGATTATCATATCATAACCGTTTTGGCTAAAATCAAAGTCAAATATTTATTCCCATCCATGAGATCGTATGAGCATCTATCTTATATGTTGATTTTCTGCACGTTATACGCAATTTGAGAGATGTAATGACTCAACCGGTCATTTTAACTTTTAGAATTTCGTTTCATAAAATAAATTTTTTTATATTTGCTTTTAATGATTTATGACTTGCGGGGATGATTGGTTCGAGATTTGGATGTGTTTGGGTTGAAGTCGGAACACTTGGTTCCTTAAATTGGCTTTAAAAGGCCAAGTTTGACTTCGGTCAACATTTTGAGAAAACGACACCGGAATAGAATTTTACCGATTCCAACAGCTCCGTATGGTGATTTTGGACTTAGGAGCGTGTTCGAAATTTTATTTGGAAGTTCGTAGTTAAATTAGGCTTGAAATGGCTAAAATAGGAATTTAAGTTTGGAAGTTTGACCGAGAAGTTGACTTTTTGATACCGGAGTCGGAATCCAGTTTTGAAAATTTTCATAGCTCCGTTATGTTATTTATGACTTGTGTGCAAAATTTGAGGTCAATCGGACTTGATTTGGTAGGTTTCGACATCGAATGTAAAAGTTAGAAATTTTAAGTTTCATTAAGCTTGAATTGGAGCATAATTCGTGGTTTTAGCATCGTTTTATGTGATTTGAGGTTTCAAATAAGTTCGTATGATATTTTAGGATTTGTTGGTATATTTGGTTGAGGTCCCGAGGGCCTCGGGTGAGTTTCGGATGGTTAACGGATCAAAAGTTGGACATAAAACAGCTGCTGCAATTTTTCTCTTCTGCTGAAAATTCTGGGCTATGATCGAGCCCAAGATCGAGGTCCATGATTGGGCTCCCATGATCGGACACCATGATCGGACTCCATGATCGGACTCCATGATGGGACTTGATGGTCGGACTCCATGATCGAGGTCCAGGATCGGACTCTATGATCGAGGTCCAGGAGCGAGGCTAGCCTCGACAGATCTCTAAGTTATAAAAACATGGGGCTTCGTCCCATTTGCTATTTTTGACGAATTGAAGCTTGAGGAGAGGCGATTTTTATATATTTTCAAGGAAACAAATTGGGGTAAGTGATTCTAACTCGGATTTGGTCAATATACACAAATATATCATTGTTTTCACCATTTAATTAGTGTTTTGAGATTTAAATTTGGAAAATATTTAGAAATCTCATAGAAACGAATTTTTGAGATTTCGGTATCGATTCAGAGTCGGATTTGAGTGAAACTGATATGGTTGGACTCGTAATTGAATGGGTTGTCACATTTCATAACTTTTGCCAGATTCCGAGATATGGGTTCCACAGACGAAGTTTTAATTAATTTCGAGATTTTTATTGAAAATGTAGTATTTTCTTATAGAATTGATTCCTATAAATTTTAGTTATTGTATCGAATTATT
>AWOL01S0013351.1:0-12222 GCA_000715115.1 Nicotiana otophora | reverse complement strand
ATATATATATATATATATATATATATAGAGAGAGAGAGAGAGAGAGAGAGATTGTGAATTGTTAGATAAAAATATTAAAGGATGAAAGCCTCATATGCTTGATTTTCTGTTTAATTGTTAAGAGAAATTGTTCTTCCTCTCGAATTGTTCTTATAATAAATATACTCTCTTTTCCGGAGGTACATAAGAAAATGTCCTCCTTTCTTGTGGAGCGGACCGAATGCTTCGGCAGGATAGATGCATCTATGGATCGCGTCGCACGTCCCTCGGCAGGGTACACGACACTCTGAATCGGGTCGTACGACTTCGGCAGAAATCGTGCTTAATTATAATAATAATAATTACACGATACTTGGACAGTTTATTGTAGCTTGTAAAGCTATTTGAAAAATTGGAAATTACTTGAAATTAAATTGTAGGTTGTAAAGCTATTTGATAAATTGAAAATTTTATTGAAATTGAAGGATTTAATTAATAGATTGAAAATTGTTGCATTTGAAGGATTTTTATTATTTCTGTTAATTGAATAAAATTATTGTTAACTCTGTGAATCATGCTGATTTGAATAATTATAGTTTATTCCATTTATTATTGTTTACCCTTAGTGAGTGTCAAAGTTGGCCATCTCGTCTCTACTACTTCGAGTTTAGGTTTGATACTTACTGAGTACACGTTGTTTACGTACTCATACTACACTTGCTGCAGTTTTTGTGCAGGATCTGAGACAGATACTAGTGGAGGACCTATCATCGCACATCCTCGTTATCCAGGGGCGTAGTGGTAAGATGCCTTTCTGAGCCGTCCTGCAGCTACCAGTGCCTCTTCTTGTACTTTTAATTCTGTCTAATTTCAATTCAGACAGTATTTTAGGTTTTGTATAATCTACTAAATGCTCATATACTTGTGATACCAGGTGTTGGCACACACATTGGTAGAATTTGGTGTCTTATTATTTTTTTTGGATTTAAAATTTTATCGATATATGTTTAATTTATTAGTTGGCTTCCCTATCTGTAGTGTTGGGTGCCATCACGATCTATAGGTAAAATTGGATCGTGACAACATGGTATCAGAGCACTCGGTTCACGTAGGTCTCACAAGTTATGAGCAGACCTAATAGAGTCTTGCGGATCGGTACGGAGACGTCTGTACTTTTCTTCGAGAGGCTATAGGGTATTAGGAAACTACTTTTCTTCATATTCCATCGTGCAATTGATGTAATACTAAAAATCCTTCTCTTATTCTCTCACAGATGGTGAGAACGCGCTCTAATGAGGTTGCAGACCTGGGAAGAGCTACTCCCCCAGTTGCTAGAGGCAAAGGCAGAGGCCAAGGGAGGGCTCCAACCCGTGATAGAGGGCGAGGACGTCCGAGGACTGTTCCAGTTATGCCGTCAGTGGGTCCAGCAGAGAATCCCATTATTGAGGAACATAGTGAGGTGTCTGTGGCAGATCCAACTCCGGTGGATTTCACATCTGCACTGGGATTTTAGGATGTCATGGGTCGTATGCTGCGATTCATGGACAATATGACTCAGGCCGGTTTATTTCCGGCAGACCCAGCCACATCTCAGGCGGGCGGGGGAGCACAGACTCCGACCGCACAGTCTCATGGATAGGCAGCTATTGTATATCAGACCCAGGGTGCACTACCCGTGGGTGGAGCCCAGCCAGTGGCAGCAGCTACACCTGAGCCAAGGCCAGCTGTAGCCCTTGATCCTCAGAATTTATTGGACAAATGGACTAGACTATATCCTCATGTCTTTAGGGTGAGCGACATGAGGATCCCTAGGATTTCATTGATCGGTGCAAGGATAGACTGTACAACATGAGGATATTGGAGTATCATAGGGTAGACTTTGCTACTTTTCAGCTAGAGGGCAGAGCCCGTAAATGGTGACAGTCTTATGTTCTTGGCAGACCAGCAGATTCTCCTCCCATGACTTGGGACATGTTCACCTATAATTTCCTGGACAAGTATATTCCACTCTCTCAAAGAGAAGAGTTGAGGTTTCAGTTTGAGCAGCTCCAGCAGGGTCAGATGTCAGTGACCGATTATGAGGCAAGGTTCTTTTAGTTATCTCGCCATGCACTTATGATACTCCCTACTGAGGCGGAGAGAGTGCGGAGGTTTATTTAAAGGTTTACATACTGGCATTCAGGCCGCTATGGCTCGAGAGGTTGAGATGGGTACTTCTTATGAGCTAGTCGTAGAGATAGCCCATAGGATTGAGGGTGAACGCCAGCGGAGCCGAGAGCAAGTTATGAGAGATAAGCGGTTCAGGTATTCTAAAGAGTTCAGAGGTGCTCCGTCTGGGGGCAGAGGTCAGTTCGTGAGAGGGCAGTCCAGTAGAGACCCATATCCAGTACCACCGCCTCCTCGATATTGTCACGACCCAAACTAACCCCTGTCGTGATGGCGCCTATCGTGAAACTAGAAATTCCAATCAAAATAAAAGTGCAGAAGGAAAAGCCCGACATCGGGAAATCACTAATCATGAGCATCTACTACAATCTGTCTAACAATATCAACGCTAACGCGACCTGAAAAATAGCTAAATACAACTAGAGGAAGATAAGAGGGAGAAGAGCAGGGGCTGCGATCACCAAACAGCTACCTTGCTATCTCTAAGATAATCTGTAACCAGAATAATCAATAACCGCTACCATGTCCGGCTGCACCTGAATCTGCACACAAGGTGCAGGGAGTAACGTGAGTACGCCAACTCAGTAAGTAATAATAATAAATAAAGACTGGGCAGTAGTAACGAATAATAAAGCATATAACATTCATATTGGGGAATCTCAGTAAAATACCACATGCTTTTGAAATCAGGGTTTGAATCAAAACATCTCGTTTAACCCAGTTCCAGTAAAAAGCATTTAACGATATTTTTCAAGAGTTTTCAGACAGAGGAAAAATGCAAAGGTGAGCAAAAATGATGAAAACATAAACAGCCCCTCGGGCAAAACATCACTCATATACAGCCCCTCGGGCAACCCTCACAGTCACTCGTGCCACTCGGACATACCTCACAATCACTTTTGCCACTCGGGCATACCTCACAATCACTCATGCCTCTCGGGCATACCTCACAATCACTCATGCCTCTCGGACATACCTCACAATCACTCATGCCTCTCGGGTATACCTCATAATCACTCATGCCTCCCAGTCACTCAGCACTAGCCACTCGCACTCAGTAGGTACATGCGCTCACTGGGTGTGTGTACACACTCCGGGGGGGGCTCTTTCAGCCCAAGTGCTATAATCTGCACGGATAACTCACGTGCTGCACGGACAACTCACGTGCTATAATAATAAAGTATGTTGCAGGCGGGCAGCCCCGATTCACACTTATCCTCACAATCAATCCCTCGGCCTCACTCAGTCATAAACCTCTCAAGCCACTAGGGCAGTTTTTTAACAACAGGGCATTCGGCCCAAAATAACATTTATATGCATCAAAATAGAGTTATAAAACTGAGTTATGCAGTAAATAAGTATAACCATGAATGAGTATAGATTTCCAATCGAAAGCAATGAGAGGATAGTAAGAAAAAGACCCTAAGGTTCCAAACAGCACTGGCGTAAGGCCCAAACATGGCATTCAACCCAATTTACAGAAACACTTTGTAAAACATATAAGTATCATATCGTTTCAACAAAGTATGTTACTTTACAGTTGCTATGGGACGGAAAAAGTCACAATCCCCAACAGTGCACGCCCACACACCCGTCACCTAGCATGTGCGTCACTAAAAATAGTAGAATGATATAAAATCCGGGGTTTCGTACCCTCGGGACTAGATTTACAATCGTTACTTACCTCAAACCGGTCAAATCTCTACCCCGCAATGCTCTTGCCTCTGGACTNACTCAATCATAAACCTCTCAAGCCACTCGAGCATTTCAGTAAAACAGGGCATTCGGCCCAAAACAACATTTATATGCATCAAAAATAGAGTCATAAAACTGAGTTATGCAGTAAACAAGTATAACCATGACTGAGTATAGATTTTCAATGAGAGGATAGTAAGAAACGACCCCTAAGGGTCCAAACAACACTGGCACAAGGCCCAAACATGGCATTCAGCCCAATTTACAGAAACTCTTTCTAAAACATATAAGTATTATATAGTTTCAACAAAGTTTGAAACTTTACGGTTGCTACGGGACGGACCAAGTCACAATCCCCAACAATGCACACCCACATTCCTGTCACCTAGCATGTGTGTCACTAAAAATAGTAGAATGATACAAAATTCGGGATTTCATACCCTCAAGACTAGATTTACAATCGTTACTTACCTTAAACCGGTCAAATCTCAACCCCGCAATGCTCTTTCCTCTGGACTCGGCCTCCAAATGCTCCAAATCTATTCACAATTAGTATAATACCATCAATATACGCTAATGGATTGAATTCCAATGGAAAAGCTACAAATTTAGACCAAATCCCAAAATTGGCTCAAACCCGGCCCCGGGCCTACATCTCGAAATCCGACAAAATTCACAAAACTATAAAGCTCATTCACTCACGAACCTAACCATACCAAATTCATCAAAAATCGATATCGTTTGGTCCTCCAAATCCTTAAATTACTCTCCAAACATTCCAAGTCCTAACCCTTCATTTTTACTAATTACAATGATTAAACAACAAACAATTACCATATATATGAGTATTAGGGCTCAAGAAACTTACCTCAATGATAGCCCTTGAATCACCCTACAAATATCCCTCCAAAAGCTCCAAAAACCGACTTAAAAATGGTGGAAATGAAGCAAATTCGCGAAGGGTTCTATTTATGGTTTTTGCCCAGGTTTTTCGCACCTGCGGAAACTTTCACGCTTCTGCTCCACCGCACCTACGGAAAAATCCATCGCAGGTGCGGAACTCACTTAGGATCCCAGCTTCCGCATTTGCGGCCCAAAACCCCGCTCTTGCGAAGGCGCATCTGCGCGTTTCCTCCGCTTCTGCGAAGCCTGCCCAACATCCCCATTTCCGCATCTTCGCCCTAGGTTTCGCACCTGCGGGCTCGCAGATGGGACCTCTAACTCGCACCTGCGCAACCTGCCTAGCCCAGCATTGCCCGCACCTGCGCACTCCCCACGCACACCAGCGGCCTCGCACCTGCGACTCTTTCTTCCGTAGGTGCGAAAATAGTAGTAGCAGTAGCTTCAGCTACATTTTCCAACTTCGACAAATCCATTAACCACCCGGAATCACCCCGAGGCCCTCGGGCCCTCAACCTAAAATACCAACAAGTCATATATCAACATAACAACTTAGTCGAACCTTTGAATCACTCAAAACAATATCAAATCATCAAATTACCCTCAGATTCAAGCCTAAGAACTTCTAAATTTTCAAATTCGGCAACCGATGCCGAAACCAACCAAACCACGTCCGAATGACCTCAAATTTTACACACACATCACAAATGACACTACGAACCTACTCCAACTTTTGGAATTTCATTTCGACCCCGATATTAAAGTTTCCACTGCCGACCGAAATCGCTAAATTTCCAATTTCGCCAATTCAAGCCTAATTCTACCACTGACCTCCAAATCATATTCGGAACGCACTCCTAAGTCTAAAATCACCTAACGGAGCTAACAAAACCATCAGAATTCAAATCTGAGATCGTTTACATATAGGTCAATATCCGGTTGACTTTTCCAACTTAAGTTTCTACTTAAGAGACTAAGTGTCTCAATTCACTTCGAAACCACTCTGGTCCCGAACCAACTAACCCGATATAATATAATATAGCTGAATATCACAAAAAGAAGTAGAAATGGGGAAAACAGGGCTATAACTCTCGAAACGACAGATCGGTTCATTACATCCTCCCCCTCTTAAACATCCATTCGTCCTCGAACGGGTCTAGAAACATACGTGGAGTCTCGAATATGCATGGATATCTGCTCCGCATCTTCCGCTCAGTCTCCCAGGTGCCTCATCCACATGCTGACCTCTCCATTGCACCTGCATTGAAGCTATATCCTTTGACCTCAACCTTCGAACCTGCCGATCCAAAATAGCCACCGACTCCACATCATAAGTCATATCGCCGTCCAACTGAACCGTGCTGAAATCCAAAACGTGGGACGGATCTCCAATATACTTCCGGGGCATGGAAATCTGAAACACTGGATGCACACTCGATAAGCTGGGTGGTAAGGCAAGCTTATAAGCCACCTCTCCTATCCTCTAAAGCACCTCAAAAGGCCCAATAAACCAGGGGCTCAAGTTGCCCCTCTTCCCAAACCTCATAACACACTTCATGGGTGATACCTTCAGCAAAACCTTCTCCCCAACCATAAAAAACACATCACGGACCTTCCTATCCGCGTAGCTCTTCTGCCTAGACTGCACCGTATGAAGCTGCTCCTGAATTAATTTTACCTTATCTAATACGTCCTGGACCAAGGCTGTACCTAAGAGCATAGCCTCACCCGGCACAAACCATCCAACCGGAGATCTACACCTCCTCCCATAAAAGCCTCGTATGGAGCTATCTGAATACTCGACTGATAACTGTTGTTATATGCAAACTCCGCGAATGGCAGAAACTAGTCCCATGAACCCCCAAAGTCAATGACACAAGCACGCACATGTCCTCCAATATCTAAATAGTGCACTCGGACTGCCCGTCCGTGTGAGGGTGAAAAGCTATGCTCAACTCAACCTGAGTACCCAACTCTCGCTGCAAGGCCCTCCAAAACTGCGATGTGAACTGAGTACCCCTATCTGAAATGATGGAAACTGGGACACCATGCAAGCGAACGATCTCTGAGATGTAAATCTCCGCCAACCTCTCTGAAGAGTAAGTAGTACCAACTGGAATGAAGTGTGCGGACTTGGTCAGCCCATCCACAATAAACCAAATAGTGTCGAACTTCCTCGAATTGCATGGGAGCCCAACTACAAAGTCCATGGTGATCCTCTCCCACTTCCACTCTGGGATATCTAATCTCTGAAGCAAGCCAGTCGGTCTCTGATGCTCATACTTAACCTGCTGACAGTTGAGACACCGACCCACAAACCCAAATATATCCTTCTTCATCCGCCTCCATTAATAGTGCTGCCTCAAATCCTGGTACATCTTCGCAGCACCCGGATGGATGGAATATCGCGAGTTGTGGGCCTCCTCAAGAATCAACTCTTGAAGCCCATCTACATTAGGCACACATATCCGGCCCTGCATTTTCAGCACATCGTCATCACCAATAGTCATATACCTAGCATCACCTCTCTGAATCCTATCCTGAAGAACGAGCAAGTGGGGGTCATCATACTGACGCTCCCTGATACGGTCATAAAAAGAAGACCTGGAGACCACATAAGCCAATACCCGATTAAGCTCCGAAATATCCAATCTGACAAGCTGGCCCGCTAAGGCCTGAATATCCAATGCCAAAGGTCTCTCTGCTGCTGGAAGATATGCGAAACTCCTCAAACTCTTTGCCTGGTGACTCAAAGCATCGGCCACCACATTGGCCTTCCTCGGATGGTACAAAATAGTGATATCGTTGTCCTTAAGAAGCTCCAACCATCTCCGTTGACGCAGATTAAGATCCTTTTGCTTTAACAGATACTGCAGTCTCCGGTGATCAGTATAGATCTCACAATGAACCCCATACAAATAATGATGCCAAATTTTCAAGGCATGTACAATGGCTGCTAACTCAAGATCATGGACATGATAGTTCTTCTCATGGTCTTCAACTGGCGCGAGGCATATGCAATTACCCTACCCTCCTACATCAAAACACAACCAATGCCTATCCTCGAGGCATCACAATACACTGTGTAAGAACCTGAAACTGATGGCAGAACTAACACTGGACCTGTGGTGAAAGCAGTCTTGAGCTTCTGAAAGCTCTTCTCACACTTATCCGACCACCTGAATGGAGCACCCTTTGGGTTAATTTGGTCAAGGGCTATGCAATAGATGAAAATCCCTCCACAAAGCGACGGTAGTAACCCTTCAAACCAAGAAAGCTCCTAATCTCCGTGGTTGAGGACGGTCTGGGCCAACTCTGCACCGCCTCTATCTTCTTCAGATCCACCTGAATACCCTCACTGGACACCACGTGCCCCAAGAATGCTACTGAGCTGAGCCAAAACTCACACTTAGAGAACTTTGAATAAAGTTTCTCCTCCCTCAATCTCTGTAATACACTCCTCAAATGCTGAGCATGCTCCTTCTAGCTACGAGAGTACACCAGGATGTCATCAACGAATACAACAACGAATGAGTCCAAATAGGGCTGGAATACACTGTTCATCAAATGCATGAACGTTGCTGGGGCATTGGTCAGCCCAAAAGACATCACTAAGAACTCATAATGGCCATATCGGTTCCTGAAAGTTGTCTTAAGAATATCTGAATCCCGAATTTTCAGCTGGTGATAACCAGACCTCAAATCAATCTTGGAGAACACCCTCGCTCCCTGAAACTGGTCGAATAAATCATCAATACGAGGCAAAGGATACTTGTTCTTGACTGTGACTTTGTTCAACTGCCTGTAATCAATACACATTCTCATGGAACTATCCTTCTTCTTCACAAATAGAACCGGTGCACCCTTCTTCTTTACACTAGGCCAAATAAACCCCTTATCAAGGAGTTCCTGAAGTTGTTCTTTCAATTCATTCAACTCCGTCGGTGCCATACGATACGGTGGAATAGAAATGGGCTGATTGCCCGGCACCAAATCAATACCAAAGTCAATATCCCTGTCAGGCGGCATGCCCGGCAGGTCTGTAGGAAACACATCCGGAAAATCACGTACCACCGGAACAAAATCAATGACAGGAGTCTCTGCACTAACATCCCTCACAAAAGCCAAATAAGATAGGCAACCCTTCTAAACCATGCGTTGAGCCTTCAAATATGAAATTACCCTACTTGGTACATAATCTACAGAACCGCTCCACTCAACCCTCAGAATTCTCGGCATAGTCAACGTCGCCGTCTTAGCGTGACAATCTAGAATAGCATGACATGGATATAACCAATCCATACCCAATATCACATCAAAGTCGACCATATTAAGCAGCAAAAGGTCCATTTGGGTCTCCAGACCCACAATAGTCACCATACATGACCGATATACGCGGTCCACAATAATAGTATCGCCCACAAGAGTAGATACATGAATAGAAGAAACTAGAGACTCACGAGGCATATCCAGAAAATAGGCGAAATACGAGGAAACATATGAATACGTGGAACCAGGGTCAAATAATATCGAGGCATCTCTGTGACAAACTGAGACAATACCTGTAATCACAACATCGGAAGCAATAGCATCTGGTCTGGCAGGGAAAGTATAGAAACGGGCCTGAGCACCCCCCTGATCTGCCTCCCCCTCTAGGGCGACCCCTAGCTGACTGACCTCCACCCCGAGCTGACTGGGCGGGTGGTGAGGTAACTGGTGCTGTAGTCGGAGGCTGACTCCTCTGCTGAGATAGACCTCCATGACGACGAGTACACTGCCTCCACATATGCTCAAGATCCCCACACTCAAAACAACTCCCTGGTGCAGGCGACCGAAACTGAAGGGAACCCCTAGCACCGGGATAACTGGTAGAAGAACCTGGCATGGAAGAGCCTTGAACAGGTGGAGCACGGGACGAACTCTGAGCTGGAAGGGCACTAAGTGATGAGTGGACCTTATGAGAACTGTGAGAACCATGGCCAGATAATGCACCATGGTGAAATGGTCAAGCTGACTGAGCCTGTCTAAAATGACGACCTCTACCGTGTTGGAACTGACCCCCCAAAAGGAGCACCGCTGAATCCACCCTGACCACGAGGCCTCTTGGCCTCCCTCTCAACCCTCTCCTGACCGCGAACCATCTCAATCTGCCGAGCAATGTCGACAACCTCATTAAAGGTAGCACCCGAAACCCGCTCCTTGGTCATGAGCAACTGTAGATGATAAGTGAGGCCATCAATAAACCTCATGATCCTCTCTCTGTCCGTGGGAACCAACTAGATAGCATGACGGGCCAACTCAGAGAATCGCATCTCATACTGTGTCACAGATATATCACCCTGGTGAAGCCGCTCAAACTGTTTACACAGCTCCTCTCTGCGGGATCGAGGCACGAACTTCTCCAAAAAGACCACGGAGAACTGCTGCCAAGTAAGGGGTGTTGCGCCAACAGGCCTACGCCTCTCGTAAGTCTCCCACCATCTGAGTGCAGCCCCAAAAACCTGAAAGGTAGTGAATGAGACCCCACAAGTCTCTAAAATACCAGCAGTACGGAGTATCCTCTGACACCTATCCAAAAAGTCCTGAGCATCCTCTATCTCTGTGCCACTGAAAGGTGGTGGCTGGAGTCTTCCAAACCTCGCCAACCTACGCTGATCATCCTCAGGCATAGCGGGAACTATATAATCCTGAGCAACAGCAACCGACTAGGCTGGTGGTGCCTCCGGTGTCTGAAGTCCCTGAATAACCTGCTCGGGTGTGCGAGCGACAGGAGTCTAAGTGCCTCCCCTGGCCTAAGAAGTGGTTGCAGCCGTCGAAATAGAGACCGCCTGAGCAAGGCCAGTACACACTGTCAGAATTTGAGCTAAGGCCTCCTGAAGGCCTGGAATCACAATAGGCACAGGTGGTGCCCGAGCTGGTGCATCAACAACTGGAACCTGGTCCTGATCTGGGACAACCGGTCGATCTGCAGGTACTGCCCCAGCTGTTGTACAGGCTGCACCTCTGCCCCTACCACGGCCTCTACCGCGGCCTCCGCCTCTCGCGGCCCTGGCTGGTGGTACTGGTGGCTGGCCCTCCTGACCGGTAGCACGAGTCCTCACCATCTGTGAGAGAATGAAACAACAGATATTTAGTTACTAGAATCAACAGATTCGCACGACAAGAATTCAAGAATGTGGAGTTTCCTAAAGGTTCTGCAACCTCTCGAAGATAAGTACAGACGTCTCCGTACCGATCCGCAAGACTCTACTAAACCCGCCCATGACTCATGAGACCTATGTAACCTAGGCTCTGATACCAATCTGTCACGACCCAAACTAACCCCTGTCGTGATGACGCCTATTGTGGAACTAGGCAAGTCAACTCATTTCCAAAACAAACCGATATTTTCATTTCAAAGATAATTCCAATGTTATTTAACATAAAAATCTTCGTAAAGGAATTCTAATCAAAATAAAAGTGCAGAAGGAAAAGCCCGACATCAGGGTGTCACTAATTATGAGCATCTACTACAATCTGTCTAACAATATCAAGGCTAACTCAGGCTAGAAAATAGCTAAATACAACTAGAGGAAGATAAGAGGGAGAAGAGTAAGTGTTGCGGTCGCCAAACAACTACCTTGCTATCTCCAAGAAAATCTGCAACCAGAACAATCAATAACCGCTACCGTGTCCAGCTACACCTGTATCTGCACACAAGTGCAGGGAGTAACGTGAGTACGCCAACTCAGTAAGTAACAACAATAAATAAAGACTGAGAAGTAGTGACAAGCAATAAAACATATAACATTCATATCGGGAAATCTCAGTAAAATACCATATGCTTTTAAAATTAGGGTTTGAATCAAAACACCTTGTTTAACATTGTTCCAGTAAAAATCATTTAAAGATATTTTTCAACAGTTTTCAGATAGAGGAAAAATGCAAAGATGAGCAAAAATGCTGAAAACATAAACAGCCCCTCGGGCAACCCTCACAGCCACTCGTGCCACTCGGGCATACCTCACAATCTCTCTTGCCACTCGGGCATACCTCACAATCACGCATGCCTCTCGGGCATACCTCACAATCACTAATGCCTCTCGGGTATACCTCACAATCACTCATGCCTCCCAGTCACCCAGCACTCGGCACTAGCACTCAGTAGGTACCTGCGCTCACTGGGGGTGTGTACAGACTCCGGAGGGGCTCCTTCAGCCCAAGCGCTATAATCTACACGAAAACCTCACGTGTTGTACAGATAACTCACGTGCTATAATAATAAAGTATGCTGCAGGCGGGTAGCCCTGATACATACTCATCCTCAGAATCAGGCCCTCGGCCTCATTCAGTCATAAACCGCTCAAGCCTCTCGGGCACTTTTGTAACAACAGGGCATTCGGCCCAAAATAACATTTATATGCATCAAAATAGAGTCATAAAACAGAGTTATGCAGTAAACAAGTATAACCATGGCTGAGTATAGATTNCAACATACCAACT
>AWOL01S0013350.1:2500-12436 GCA_000715115.1 Nicotiana otophora | reverse complement strand
GGCTGGTGGTACTGGTGGCTGGCCCTCCTGACCGGTAGCACGAGTCCTCACCATCTGTGAGAGAATGAAACAACAGATATTTAGTTACTAGAATCAACAGATTCGCACGACAAGAATTCAAGAATGTGGAGTTTCCTAAAGGTTCTGCAACCTCTCGAAGATAAGTACAGACGTCTCCGTACCGATCCGCAAGACTCTACTAAACCCGCCCATGACTCATGAGACCTATGTAACCTAGGCTCTGATACCAATCTGTCACGACCCAAACTAACCCCTGTCGTGATGACGCCTATTGTGGAACTAGGCAAGTCAACTCATTTCCAAAACAAACCGATATTTTCATTTCAAAGATAATTCCAATGTTATTTAACATAAAAATCTTCGTAAAGGAATTCTAATCAAAATAAAAGTGCAGAAGGAAAAGCCCGACATCAGGGTGTCACTAATTATGAGCATCTACTACAATCTGTCTAACAATATCAAGGCTAACTCAGGCTAGAAAATAGCTAAATACAACTAGAGGAAGATAAGAGGGAGAAGAGTAAGTGTTGCGGTCGCCAAACAACTACCTTGCTATCTCCAAGAAAATCTGCAACCAGAACAATCAATAACCGCTACCGTGTCCAGCTACACCTGTATCTGCACACAAGTGCAGGGAGTAACGTGAGTACGCCAACTCAGTAAGTAACAACAATAAATAAAGACTGAGAAGTAGTGACAAGCAATAAAACATATAACATTCATATCGGGAAATCTCAGTAAAATACCATATGCTTTTAAAATTAGGGTTTGAATCAAAACACCTTGTTTAACATTGTTCCAGTAAAAATCATTTAAAGATATTTTTCAACAGTTTTCAGATAGAGGAAAAATGCAAAGATGAGCAAAAATGCTGAAAACATAAACAGCCCCTCGGGCAACCCTCACAGCCACTCGTGCCACTCGGGCATACCTCACAATCTCTCTTGCCACTCGGGCATACCTCACAATCACGCATGCCTCTCGGGCATACCTCACAATCACTAATGCCTCTCGGGTATACCTCACAATCACTCATGCCTCCCAGTCACCCAGCACTCGGCACTAGCACTCAGTAGGTACCTGCGCTCACTGGGGGTGTGTACAGACTCCGGAGGGGCTCCTTCAGCCCAAGCGCTATAATCTACACGAAAACCTCACGTGTTGTACAGATAACTCACGTGCTATAATAATAAAGTATGCTGCAGGCGGGTAGCCCTGATACATACTCATCCTCAGAATCAGGCCCTCGGCCTCATTCAGTCATAAACCGCTCAAGCCTCTCGGGCACTTTTGTAACAACAGGGCATTCGGCCCAAAATAACATTTATATGCATCAAAATAGAGTCATAAAACAGAGTTATGCAGTAAACAAGTATAACCATGGCTGAGTATAGATTTCCAATCGAAAACAATGAGAGGATAGTAAGAAAAAGCCCCTAAGGGTCCAAACAGCACTGGCGCAAGGCCCAAACATGGCATTCTGCCCAATTTACAGAAACTCTTTCTAAAACATATAAGTATCATATAGTTTCAATAAAGTATGCAACTTTACAGTTGCTACGAGATGGACCAAGTCACAATCTTCAATAATGCACACCCACACACCCGTTACCTAGCATGTGCGTCACTAAAAATAGTAGAATGATACAGAATCCGGGGTTTCGTACCCTCGGGACTAGATTTACAATCGTTACTTACCTCAAACCGGTCAAATCTCTACCCCGCAATGCTCTTGCCTCTGGACTCGACCTCCAAATGCTCTGAATCTATTCATAATCAGTATGATACCATAAATACGCGCTAATGGAATGAATTCCACAAGAAAAGCTACAACATTAGATCAAAACCCGAAATTGGCTCAAACCCGGCCCTCAGGCCCACGTCTCGAAATCCGACAGAATTTGCAAAACTAGAAAGCTCATTCACTCACGAACCTAACCATACCAAATTCATCAAAATCCAACATCGTTTGGTCCTTCAAATCCTTAAATTACTCTCCAAAAATTTCAAGCCCTAATCCCTCATTTTTACTAATTACAATGATTAAACAATGGAAAATAACCATATATATGAGTATTTGGGCTCAAGAAACTTACCTCACTGATAGCCCTTGAATCACCCTTCACAAATCCCTCCACAATCTCCAAAAATCGACTTGGAAATGGTGGAAATGAACCAAATTCGCGAAGGGTTCTATTTATAGTTTCTACCTAGGTTTTTCGTACCTGCGGAAACTTTCATGCTTTTGCGCCACCGCACCTGCGGAAAAATCCATCGCAGGTGCGGAACTCACTTAGGATCCCAGCTTCCGCATCTGCGGCCCAAAACCCCGTGCATGCGAAGGCGCACCTGCGCGTTTCCTCCGCTTCTGTGAAGCGTGCCCAACATCCCCCTTTCCACATCTGCGCCCCAAGTTTCGCACCTGCGGGCTCGCAGATGTGACCTCCAACTCGCACCTGTGCAACCTGCCTAGACCATCATTGCCCGCACCTGCGCACCCCCACGTGCACCAGCGACCTCGCACTTGCAACTCTTTCTTCTGCAGGTGCGAAAATAGCAGTAGCAGCAGCTTCAGCTGCATTTTCCAACTTCGATAAATCCGTTAACCACCCGGAATCATCCCAAGGCCCTCGGGACCTCAACCAAAAATACAAAAAAGTCTTATATCAACATACCAACTTAATCGAACCTTCGAATCACTCAAAACAACATCAAATCATTAAATTACCCTCGGATTCTAACCTAAGAACTTCTAAATTTCCAAATTCGGCAACTGATGCCGAAACCAACCAAACCATGTCTGAATGACCTTAAATTTTGCACACACATCACAAATGATACTATGAACCTACTCCAACTTCCGAAATTCCATTCCCACCCTGATATCAAATTTTTCACTCTCGACCGAAATCACCAAATTTTGGATTTCGCCAATTCAACCCTAATTCTACCACGGACCTCCAAATCATATTTCGGACACACTCCTAAATCTAAATTCACCTAACGGAGCTAACCGAACCATCAGAATGCAAATCCGAGATCGTTTATATATTGGTCAATATTCGGTTGACTTTTCCAACTTAAGTTTCTACTTAAGAGACTAAGTGTGTCAATTCACTCTGAAACTACTCCGGTCCCGAACCAACTAACCCGATATAACATAATATAGATGAATAACACAAAAAAAAGTAGAAATGGGGAAAACGGGGCTATAACTATCGAAACGACCGGTCGGGTCGTTATAGATGTGCTCTAGTGCGACCTTATCTCAATGCTATACCAGAGAGTTCTTATCGCCCACCAGCTATTCTGGTTCCTCCCAGTGGGTATTCAGTTCCACAGGGCCAGACTCTTAGTCAGCAGCCCATCGCACAGAAGAGTTGTTACGTGTGCGGGGACCCAGTCACATACGGAGACTCTGCCCAGGCTGTGGGGTAGACCATTGCAGCAGGGTCGGCAGCCTATGCTTACCGGACCAGTTGCTCCACCAGTAATCCGATCACCAAGAGGTGGAGGACAGGTGGGTAGGGGTCATCCTAGATGTGGATTTCAGTCAGGTGGAGGCCAGCCAGTTGGCGCTCTAGCTCGGTTCTATGCTTTTCCCGCCAGACCAGATGTAGAGGCCTCAGATGCCGTGATTACAGGTATTATTTCTATTTGTGGCAAATATGCCTCAATATTATTTGATCCAGGATCTATGTATTCATATGTGTCATCTCTATTTGCTCTATTCCTGGGTGTTTCTCGTGAGTCCTTGAGCACTCTTATTTATGTGTCCACTCCTGTGGGCGATTATGTTATTGTGAACCGGATCTACCGGTCCTGTATTATTACATTCTGTGGTTATGAAACTAGAGCAGATCTTCTACTGCTTGAGATGACTGACTTTGAAATTTTTCTGGGCATGGACTGGTTATCTCCATATCATGTTATTCTAGATTGTCATGCCAAGACTGTTACCTTGGCTATGCCAGCGTTGCCTAGGCTGGAGTGGAAGGGTTTGATTGTTAGTTGATTTAATCGAGTTATTTCTTTTATAAAGGCTCAACACATGGTTGAGAAGGGTTGTTTGGCTTATCTAGACTATGTTCGGGATATTACCGCAGAGACTCCAGCTATTGATTTAGTGCATGTAGTTCGGGAGTTCTCTGATGTATTTCCTTCAGATCTTCTAGGTATGCCACCTGATCGTGATATTGATTTCTGTATTGACTTGGCTCCATATACCCATCATATATCTATCCCACCGTATCGCATGGCTCTGAAAGAATTGAAAGAACGGCTTGAGGAGTTACTAGCCATAGGGTTCGTCAGACCGAGTGTATCGCCTTGGGGTGCACCAGTATTATTCGTGAAGACGAAGGATGGAACAATGCGGATGTGTATTGATTATCTCCAATTGAACAAAGTCACTATTAAGAACAAGTACTCGTTGTCGCGTATTGATGATCTATTTGACCAGTTGCAGGTTGCTAGGATGTTCTCTAAGATCGACTTGAGGTCGGGGTACCATCAGTTGAAGATTCGGGACTCAAATGTTCCGAAGACTGCTTTTCGGAGTAGATATGGTCATTATGAGTTTCTGGTGATGTCACTCGGTTTAACTAACGCCCCAGCAATGTTTTTTGATTTGATGAATAGGGTATTCGGACCATATATTAATTTGTTTATCATTGTCTTCATTGATGACATCTTGATCTACTCGCGCAGTAAGGAGGAGCATGAGCAGCATATGAGAGTAGTGCTTTAGACGTTGCGGAAATAAAAGCTATATGCTAAGTTCTCTAAATGTGAGTTTTGGCTAGAGTTTGTAGCATTTTTAGGGCATATTGTATCGGGCGAGGGTATTAAGGTTAATCCCAAAACGATTGAGGCAGTTTAGAATTGGAATCGCCCCACTTCGGCGACTGAGATCAAGAGTTTTCTGGGTTTAACAGGTTATTATCGTCGATTCGTGGAAGGTTTTTAATCTATTGCATCACCTTTGACCAAATTAACCCAGAAGGGTGCTCCGTTTTGATGGTCCGATGATTGTGAAGTGAGCTTTCAGAAGCTCAAGACAGCATTAACTACAGCACCAGTGTTAGTGTTTCCCTCCGGTTCGGGAATGTATACAGTGTATTGCGATGCTTCACGTGTTGGCTTGGGTTGTATATTGATGTAGGAAGAGCGAGTTATTGCATATGCTTCACATCAACTAAAGCCCCACGAGAAGAATTATCTGGTACATGATTTGGATTAGATGCTATTGTTCACGCTCTTAAGATTTGGAGGCATTATCTTTATGGGGTATCTTGTGAAGTTTACACTGATCATCGCAGTTTGCAGCATTTGTTCAAGCAGAGGGACCTAAATATGAGGCAGCGCAGATGGATGGAATTACTGAAAGATTATGATATTACTATCCTACATCATCCGGGTAAAGAAAATGTGGTTGCAAATACCTTAAGTAGAAAGGCGGAGAGTATGGGCAGTTTGGCTTTCATTACAGCAAAGGAGAGGCCATTAGCTTTGGATATTCAATCCTTGGCTAACCGACTTGTAATATTGGATATTTTAGAGCCCAACCGAATTCTTGCATGTGTTGTAGCCCAGACTTCACTATTTGAATAGAATAAGGCTCGCTAGTATGATAATCCACACTTAATGGTTCTTCGAGAAACGGTACTACGGGGTGGTGCTAAGGAAGTTACTATTGGACCATATGGTATTCTGCGACTCTAGGATCGTCTATGTGTTCCTAACGTGGATGGACTAAGGAAAAAGATCCTAGAGGAAGCACACAATTCTCGGTATTCTATTCATCCAGTTGCTACGAAGATGTATCGTGACCTGAGGCAGCATTATTGGTGGCGACGAATGAAAAAGGACATAGTTGAGTATGTAGCTAGGTGTCTAAATTGCCAGCAAGTTAAATACGAACACCAGAGGCCAGGTGGCCTACTTCAGCAGATGACTATACCAGAGTGGAAATGGGAACGCATCACTATGGACTTTGTAGTTGGGTTGCCGCAGATCTTGCAGAAGTTTGATGCAGTTTGGGTCATTGTTGACAGGTCGACCAAGTCGGCACATTTTATTCCTGTTGTGACTATGTATACTTCAGAGAGGTTGGCCCAGATTTATATTCAGGAGATAGTTCGGTTGCACGGCGTGCCAATTTTTATCATATCAGATAGAGGCCCTCAATTTACTTCACATTTCTGGAGAGCAGTACAGAGTGAATTGGGGACCCGTGTAGAGCTCAGCACAACCTTTGATCCGCAGACCGACAGGCAGTCAGAGCAGATAATTCAGATTTTGGAGGATATGCTCAGGGTATATGTGATTGACTTTGGAGGTCAGTGGGATTGTTTCTTGCTTTTGGCCGAGTTTGCTTATAATAACAGTTACCAATCCAGCATCGAGATGGCTCCATTTGAGGCTTTATATGGTCGGCGATGTCATTCGCCCATTGGATGGTTTGAGCCCGGTGAGGCTAAATTATATGGTACTGATGTGGTGAAAGATGATTTGGAAAAGGTAAAGTTGATTCAGGAGTGACTTCGTACAGCACAATCCAGACAGAAGAGTTACGCGGATCAGAAAGCGCATGATTTATCATTTATGGTGGGTGAAAAAGTTCTTTTGAAAGTTTCGTCGATGAAGGGAATCATGAGATTTGGGAAAAAAGGGAAATTGAGGCCAAGGTTTATAGGCCCATTTGAGGTGTTGAGACGAGTTGGGGAGGTTTCTTATGAGCTTGCATTGCCACCCAGTATATCATCCGGGTAAAGCAAATGTGGTTGCAGACGCCTTAAGTAGAAAGGCGGAGAGTATGGGCAGTTCGGCAGGAGAGGCCACTAGATTTGGATATTCAATCCTTGGCTAACCGACTTGTGAGATTGGACATTTCAGAGCCCAGCCGAGTTCTTGCATATGTTGTAGTCCAATCTTCACTATTTGAATAGATCAAGGCTCGCCAGTATGATGATCCACACTTAATGGTTCTTCGAGAAACGATGCTACAGGGTGGGGCCAAGGAAGTTACTATTAGAGCGGATGGTGTTCTGCGACTCCAGGATCGTCTATGTGTTCCTAATGTGGATGGACTAAGGAAAATGATCATAGAGGAAGCACACAATTCTCGGTATTCTATTCATCCAGGTGCTATGAAGATGTATCGTGACCTGAGGCAGCATTATTGGTGGCGACGAATGAAAAATGACATAGTTGAGTATGTAGCTAGGTGTCTAAATTGCCAGCAAGTTAAATACGAACACCAGAGGCCAGGTGGCCTACTTCAGTAGATGACTATACCAGAGTGGAAATGGGAACGCATCACTATGGACTTTGTAGTTGGGTTCCCGCGTACCTTGCGGAAATTTGATGCAGTTTGGGTCATTGTTGACAGGTTGAGCAAGTCGGCACATTTTATTCCTGTTGTGACTACGTATACTTCTAAGAGGTTGGCCCAGATTTATATTCAGGAGATAGTTCGGTTGCACGGCGTGCCAACTTCTATCATATCAGATACAGGCCCTCAGTTTTCTTCACATTTCTGTAGAGCAATACAAAGTGAATTAAGGACCCGTGTAGAGCTCAGAACAACCTTTCATCCGCAGACCGACGGGCAGTCAGAGCGGATAATTCAGATTTTAGAGGATATGCCCAGGGCATGTGTTATTGACTTTGGAGGTCAGTGGGATCGTTTCTTGCCTTTGGACGAGTTTGCTTATAATAACAGTTACCAATCCAGTAACGAGGTGGCTCTATTTGAGGCTTTATATGGTCGGCGATGTCGTTCGCCCATTGGATGGTTTGAGCCAGGTGAGGCTAAATTATATGGTACTGATTTGGTAAAAGATGCCTTGTAAAAGGTAAAGTTGATTCAGGAGCGACTTCGTACAGTACAGTCCAGACAGAAGAGTTACGCGGATCAGAAAGTACGTGATTTTATCATTTATGGTGGGTGAAAAAGTGCTTTTGCAAGTTTCGCCGATGAAGGGAATCATGAGATTTGGGAAAAGGGGAAATTGAGCCCAAGGTTTATAGGCCCATTTGAGGTGTTGAGACGAGTTGGGGAGCTTGCTTATGAGCTTGCATTGCCACCCAGTATATCATCCGGGTAAAGCAAATATGGTTGCAGACGCCTTAAGTAGAAAGGCGGAGAGTATGGGCAGTTTGGCTTTCATTATAGCAGAGGAGAGGCCACTAGCTTATGATATTCAATCCTTGGCTAACCGACTTGTGAGATTGGACATTTCAGAACCCAACCGAGTTCTTGCATGTGTTGTAGCCCGGTCTTCACTATTTGAATAGATCAAGGCTCGCCAGTATGATTATCCACACTTAATGGTTCTTCGAGAAACGATACTACGGGGTGGTGCCAAGGAAGTTACTATTGGAGCAGATGGTGTTCTGCGACTCCAGGATCGTCTATGTGTTCCTAATGTGGATGGACTAAGGAAAATGATCATAGAGGAAGCACACAATTCTCGATATTCTATTCATCCAGGTGCTACGAAGATGTATCGTGACCTGAGGCAGCATTATTGGTGGCGACGAATGAAAAATGACATAGTTGAGTATGTAGCTAGGTGTCTAAATTGCCAGCAAGTTAAATACGAACACCAGAGGCCAGGTGGCCTACTTCAGCAGATGACTATACCAGAGTGGAAATGGGAACACATCACTATGGACTTTGTAGTTGGGTTGCCGCGGATCTTGCAGAAGTTTGATGCAGTTTGGGTCATTGTTGACAGGTCGACCAAGTCGGCACATTTTATTCCTGTTGTGACTATGTATACTTCAGAGAGGTTGGCCCAGATTTATATTCAGGAGATAGTTCGGTTGCACGGCGTGCCAATTTCTATCATATCAGATAGAGGCCTTCAGTTTTCTTCACATTTCAGTAGAGCAGTACGGAGTGAATTGGGGACCCGTGTAGAGCTCAGCACAACCTTTCATCCACAGACCGACGGGCAGTCAGAGTGGATAATTCAGATTTTGGAGGATATGCTCAGGGCATGTGTGATTGACTTTAGAGGTCAGTGGTATCGTTTCTTGCCTTTGGCCGAGTTTGCTTATAATAACAGTTACCAATCCAGTATCGAGGTGGCTCTATTTGAGGCTTTATATGGTCGGCGATATCGTTCGCCCATTGGATGGTTTGAGCCCGATGAGGCTAAATTATATGGTACTGATTTAGTGAAAGATGCCTTGGAAAAGGTAAAGTTGATACAGGAGCGACTTCATACAACACAGTCCAGACAGAAGAGTTACGTGGATCAGAAAGCGCATGATTTATCATTTATGGTGAGTGAAAAAGTTCTTTTGAAAGTTTCGCCGATGAAGGGAATCATGAAATTTGGGAAAAAAGGGAAATTGAGCCCAAGGTTTATAAGCCCATTTGAGGTGTTGAGACGAGTTGGGGAGGTTGCTTATGAGCTTGCATTGCCACCCAGTATATCATCCGGGTAAAGCAAATGTGGTTGCGGACGCCTTAAGTAGAAAGGCGGAGAGTATGGGCAGTTTGGATTTCATTACAGTGGAGGAGAGGCCACTAGATTTGGATATTCAATCCTTGGCTAACCGACTTGTGAGATTGGACATTTCAGAGCCCAGCCGAGTTCTTGCATATGTTGTAGTCCAATCTTCACTATTTGAATAGATCAAGGCTCGCCAGTATGATGATCCACACTTAATGGTTCTTCGAGAAACGATACTACGGGGTGGTTCCAAGGAAGTTACTATTGGAGCGGATGGTGTTCTGCGACTCCAGGATAATCTTTGTGTTCCTAATGTGGATGGACTAAGGAAAAAGATCCTAGAGGAAGCACACAATTCTCGGTATTCTATTCATCCAGGTGCTATGAAGATGTATCATGACCTGAGGCAGTATTATTGATGGCGACGAATGAAAAAGGACATAGT
>AWOL01S0013349.1:4205-15872 GCA_000715115.1 Nicotiana otophora | reverse complement strand
TAATCAAAGAGTATTGTATATTCGGTCCTCGTGATCATTCTAGGTATTCAGTTAGAGTTCGTGACTCAGTACTACCAGTCTTGGGAGGTTGTATATTGTAATTATTTCCGTTGTTGTCTTTAAAAAAACAAATGGCTTCAAAAATGTAATGAAAATTGTCTTACCTAGTCTTAGAGACTAGGTGCCATCATGACTCCTGTGGTGGGATTTTGGGTCGTGACAAGTTGGTATCAGAGCTCTAGGTTCATAGGTTCTACGAGTCACGAATGATTCTAGTAGAGTCTTACAGATCGGTACGGAGACGTCTGTACTTATCTTCGAGAGGCTACAGAACTGTTAGGAATTTTTTACTTCTTTCATTCTTGTCGTGCGGAATTTGTTGAATTTTGAATTTGAGCCTTTGTATCTCTATTCTCTCACATATGGTGAGGACACGTGCTATCGGGTTAGTTAAGTAGGCATTCGCACATACTACTAGGGCTGCAAGAGGCCGGTGTCGAGGTAGAGGCCGAGGTAGAGGTCGGGGAAGGGCACGTGCTGCGACTAAAGCACATGTCAGAACAACAGTTGAGGAGCCACTAGTAGCTCCAGTTGGGGGACAGGTACGAGAAGCACTTGTTGTTACCCCCGGACTTCAGGAGACTTTAGCACAATTCCTGAGTATGTTTGGTACATTAACTCAGGCGGGATTGATTTCTGTAGCACCGAATATTCCACAGATTGGGGGAGTAGCTCTGACTCCTATCACAACTCCAGAGCAGCAGGTTCACGTTGGTCAGGTTCCGGGTGTAGCACCGGTACAACCTGTTATTTCGGTTTGGCCTGAGGTCAGGCCCGAGGCATCAGAAGAAGAACAAAAGAGACTTAANGATGCAACACCACCAACTTGGGCTCAATTTTCGAAAATGTTCTTGAAAGAGTTTGTTCCCCAGACTCTCAGAGATGCGTGGAGCACAAAGTTTGAATGGTTGCGTCAGGGCACTATGACAGTGTCAGAATATGCTATCAGGTTCAGTGAGTTAGCCCGTCATGCACCGATCTTGGTTCCTACAATCAGAGAGCGGGTCCGCAGATTCATTGAGAGGCTCAATTATGATATTAAAATATGCATGGCTCGAGAATTGCAAACTGATACTCCATTTCAACAAGTAGTGGAGATTGCAAGGAAGTTTGAGGGTGTTTAGGTAAGAAAAGGGTGTCTAAGGAGGCCAAAAGGTCTCGAAGATCTGGAGGGTTCAGTGGATTTTACTCTTCAGCTAGGACCCATTATAGCGGAGGCTGGAGCAGTCAGTCAGCTTAGTACACACATCAGATTACTCGGGGTGCTCTAATTTACAGTGCACCACCGACACGAGATTCTTACAGTGGTTATTCCAGTTATCCGGAACAGACTCAGTATGAGCAGCCGCGACCTCAGAGGGGTTGTTATGAGTGTGGTGATACTTGGCGTATCATGAGAGATTGTCCCAGACTTGGGAGGGGTGGATTTCATCAGAAAACTCCAACTACAAGCTTTATTCCAGTTGATACTCCATATGCACTGTCAGCTAGAGGTGGAGGACAGGTGGGTAGTGGGCACCTAAGAGGTGGAGGCCCGACCCGTTGATTTAATCACTATGATTTGGCTGAGGCCAATACGCCAGATGGTGTTGTTACATGTAAGATCCTGATTTTTATTATAAAAGGATATTTTCCTTAATTTGATTCGGTTCTGAATATTGAGGTGAGTCCTCCTATTATGCTCCACTTATGGTGAGCTTCGTAAATTTGTGAGCCACTTATATGTGTATCCCTGTTGGGAGATTTAAAGATGTGAGCTTGTGTCTGTCATTTTATTTTTGTGCACCATTGAGGGCTATAAGTCCAAAAGCAAAATTTTATTATTCATTACAGTGGGTTTTGATGTGATTTCGGAATAATTATTTTCAATTTTTATAAATTGTATGCCCTACCGGTATGAGGGTTCTTTATGTGTTATGAAAAATGTTTACGAAATTTATTGAAAAGAAGAAAGAAAGGAAATTGAAATTCAGTTGACACAATGTACAAAATACTTGTGATTCGGAGTTGAGGACGAGATCCTCGCATTTTTACATAATGTGAAATATTTAAACTGGGAAAACTGGGCTACAAGCCGCGGTGGAAGTTATATAAGGACGAGGTCTTTGTGGTGAAATATTTATGAGTTTAAAATTCTCCCTTTGTGAAATGTAATTTGTACAATAATATTAATAGGGAGACATGCCTGTTAGGCTTATCTGATAATTCTTGTACATTTTCTGTGCATATTCAGCCATTTTTGTGCTGTAAACATTGAGTTTTAACCAATAAGATGATTGCCCAGGTGGCGTTAAATGTGACTCGTTAAATCGGAAAAATATTTATGAGGTCGTCATGCCTCACATTATGTTGTCAGTGTTGTGAAAACAAAATTAAAATGAGGTACTGGTTAATATGAGATTAATTGATGATGCTGGAATTAATTATGAATAGCTTTTAAGACCCGAGATGTGGTGATGAGCATACATATGATGTACTTCATGTCCTGATATTATAATGATAATATAATGCTTGTAATGCTGAGATCAGTGTTATTGATATATACCTTGTGGATGTGTTGTTAGGAGTTATTTTGGTGTTACTCTGGCAGGTGGATAGGCCCAATTACATGGGGGACTCTGCCGAAATTTCTGAAACATTTGGGAGTTAGTAAAATTTGGAGGATTGTGATTTGTAAAGGAAGAGATAAATATGTTATGTGTTTGAGGGCGAATGATCCTAAGCAGGGAAGAATGTAGCAACCCGGAAAATTTTTGAAGTACTTCAACACTATCAAGAAAGTTGATGTGTGCGTAGGCACGAGTTACTATAGCCAGTTGAGACTAATACCGTGTGTCAAAGTGAAAAATCAGGCCTTTTGGAAATGATTGGAGAGTTAGGGAGTTTGCTTTAAAGCTTATAAGAATGGAGAAAAGAAATAATCTCAATTGAGATGGTGTCTTCGGACCCGTGCTAAATTGCGGGAATGTAGAATCACCTACAAGTATGTGTGCAAGAATATATTCTGTAATTTAAAATCCTCATAAAGATTCTTAGCACATTCGAGGATGAACGTTTGTTTAAGAGGTGGAGAATGTAGCGACCCGACTTGTCATTTCAAGAATTTAAGTCACGTTCATCGGCATAAGGCCCGAAGTAGCTTCGTATTACGCGTATTGACTTGTGTGCGTGGTTGAATTCAGTTACCGGATGATTCAGAGTTATTTGGGACACTTGGTCCCTAAAAAGGAAACTTAAGTCTTAGGATTTTGACCGTAGTCGGAACTGTATGAAGATGACTCTGGAATAGAGTTCCGTTGGTTCCTTAGCTCCGTATGATAGTTTTGGAGTTAGGAGCGTGTCTGGAAAATTAATTGGAGGTCTGTAGTGGAATTAAGCTCGAAATGGCGAAACTCAAAATTTTGAAAAGTTTGACCAGGGGGTTGACTTTTTGATATCGGGGTCGGAATCCGATTCCGAAAGTTGGAGTAGGTCCGTAATTTCGAATGTGACTTGTGTGGAAAATTTGAGGTCAATCGGACGTTATTTGATAGATTTTGGCATCGATGGTAGAAGTTGAAGTTTTAAAGTTCATTAAGTTTGAATTAGGGTGCGATTCATGATTTTGATGTTGTTTAATGTGATTTGAGGCTTTGAGTAGGTCCGTGTTATATTATGGGACAAGCTGGTATGATTGGACGGGGTCCCGAGGGGCTCGGGTGTATTTTGGGGCGGTTTCGGACCAAATTAGAGCTGTTTGGACTGTTGTTGCTAAAGTCTGGTTTCCTTCTTCGCGAACGCGAAGGGAGTCCCGCGTTCGCGAAGAGGAATTTGAGGGGCTTTTGGTTTGGCCTTCGCGAACGCGAAGCAAGGTACGCGAACGCGAAGAAGGAGCTGAGCAATCCTTCGCGAACGCGGCCAAGGCAACACGAACGCGAAGAATAAAGGAAGAGTGTGGCCTGAGGTCATTTGGGATTCGCGAATGGGAAAGAGTTGGTCAGCTGGTCATCGCGAACGCGACGAGGAGTTCGCGAACGCGAAAGGAAAATGATGGGGCAGAAACAGTTAGCCTTCGTGAACGCGGCGAGAAGCTCGCGAATGCGCTGAAGGATTTGAGGCAGTTGGGTATTGACCTTCGCGAACGCGAAGCAATGGCCGCGAACGTGAAGAAGGCCTATCTGGGCAGAATTAAAAGTCCCACAAACGTGGGTTTGAGTTCATTACTCAAAATCAAATTTGGAGCTCGGTAGAAGGCGATTTTTGGAGAGATTCTTGCGTGGGTGTTTAGGGTAAGTGATTCTTATCCAATTTTGATTAATTTCCATGATTATGCCTTTGAATCCATCATTTAATTCGGATTTAATGGAGGAAAAATTAAATTTTTTGTAAAATCTTCCAAAAACGAAAATTTAATATTTGGAGGTCGAGTTGTTATTAGAATTCGATAAAATTATTATGGTTGAACTCGTATCGGAATGGGTGTTCAGATTTCATAAAAAGTATGTCGGGTTCCGAGAGGCGGGTCCCGTGTTGACTTTTTGGAATAAAATTTTTAGTCGACGTATTATTATCCGGAATTGTTTCCGATGAAGTTTAATGAAGTTGTACAATTACTTTGGATATATTTGAGCTATCCGGAGGTCAATTCAAGCAAGAAAGCTATTTTAGAATATCGGCCTAACTTCAAAAAGGTAAGTGTCTTGCTTAACCTCGAGTGGGGGAATTACCCCTTAGGCATCGAGTCTTATGTGCCATTTGTGAAATGTGAAAAGCCGTGTATGCGAGGTGACGAGTACGTACTCGGGCTTATATATACAAATTTTATTGAGTTAGAGTCTTGGGCATATTGTGTAGTAAATTAGATAATTGTTGGCATTTATTTAGTTATCTGTTTGCCATGCTTCAATTCGCATTTATTGAATTTGTTTTTATATGACGATTTGATATGCATGTTACCTGTATATTTATGTGAATTCCGTGAGTTTGATATTCGTGGGTTATAATTTCATTATGGATTTTTTTCTGTAAATAATTAATTAAATAAACTTAAGAAGAGGTGTTAATATAATTATCTAAATTTGGATTAATGAAGGTGTGCCCTATGTTGATTATTTTTCTATCTCTATTGATTGTTTTTGGGTGTTATATACATGTGTGGAGCCTTGGGCTATTTGCTGTGAAATGAATTGATTTTATTATATTGTCGTGTTAATTTCCCGTGTAAATTATTGTTTTGTGTGAGTTATTATTTTGGAGAGATAAATGTGCCATTTCACCGTTGATATTATGTGGGTATAAGGGTGGCATTTCACTGTTGTGTTTTTTGGAATATTGTCTGGGCGGAGCGATAAGGGTGATAATAGGAGCGATAAGGGTGGCTATTGATATTGTCTGGGCGGAGCGATAGGGGTGGCTATAGGAGTGATAAGTGTGGCAATAAGAGCGATAAGGGTGGCTATTGTCAGGGACGATATGTGATGATGTGGGGTTGTGGTGTTAATAATTTTCATGTGATGTTGTGATTTTCTTGTGTTTATTTTTATACCTTGTGCAACTGGTCTTGTTGTTAGGAAATTAATAACAATCTGATTTATGTTGAAATTGAAAGCCTGTGGCTATTGCCAGGCGGATTATAAAATTAAATGTGGGCACGAGGTGCCGTGAGTAAATAATGCGAATATTGGGCACGTGAATTGTCCGTGCATTTGTGATATGAAATGTAGGCACGAGGTGCTGTGATAAAATGATAATGATAATTGCCACGTGAATTGTTCGTGCAATTGTGATATGAAATGAGGGCATGAGGTGACGGAAAAATATGATGATTTAATTATGGGCACGACGTGCCATGAAAATATGAAAATAGGCTGAGACCCGTGTTTATGAAAAATATGAAAATGGGCTGAGACCCGTATTTTTATGATTATGAAATGAGGTGTCACATGGTGACTTTTTTATTTGAAAGAATTATATTCAAAATATTTATTTGGAAGGATTTTTACTTAGAAAGTATTATAGGAAAGAATTGTATTGGAAAGATATTTATTTGAGAAAATTATATTTGAAAAGATTTATTGAAAGAATTATATTTGAAAAATAATTATTTGAGAAAATTATATTTGAAAGAGAATTATTTGGAAGAATTATATGTAAAAGACATTTATTTGAAGGACTTGATTTAATTGGGTGTAATTGTACTTATTAATTATTGAGCGATATTAAAGGTATTCTTGTTGTTTGTTGTGCATATCACTGGTTGTTTCATGTTACCCTATTGTTATTTGTTTCCTATTATTTTGTATATTATATTACACCGGTTATTAGACTAGTGAATGTCTTGACTGTACCTCGTCTCTACTCCATTGAGGTTAGTCTTGATACTTACTGGGTACCGACCGTGGCGTACCCATACTACACTTCTAAACATTTTTGTGCAGAGCCAGGTATTGAAGATAACAGACTTGAGCAGAGTTAAAGCGGGATCGTAAGAATTCAAGGTAGAGCTGCTTGGTCGTCGCAGTCCCTTGGAGTCTTTTTATTTTATTGTACTGTTAACTTGTAATCAAACATTATTGTATATTCAGTCCTCGTGATCATTCTATATATTCAGTTAGAGTTCGTGACTCAGTACTACCAGTCTTGGGAGGTTGTATATTGTAATTATTTCTGTTGTTAGTTTTAAAAAAAATGGCTTCAAAAATATAATGAAAATTGGCTTACCTAGTTTTAGAGACTAGGTGCCATCACGACTCCTGTGGTGGAATTTTTGATCGTGACACCTTTACTACTAAATATAAGCTAATCTATCTATATCTATATCTATCTATCTATATTTATATTTATATCTATATCTATATCTATCTATCTATATTTATATTTATATCTATATCTATCTATATCTTCTATCTATATCTGTATATATTATTATAAAAGAATGAATACAATGTCGGTTTACCAAAATAACCTTAAAATATTAAGCAATTTAATAACTTTATTTAGGATAAAATTGTAATTAACTATGAAGTCAATAAAATCGCGAGAAAAAACGGAATACTTTACTAATTTAACGCCAAAACCCTTCTTTGTTGCCGTGTAGGAGTGTAGGAGACTACATGAGTATTTCTACGGCAACTCTAGAACCAAAGATCACAAATTTATAAGAATCCATTCCGTTTTTCAAAGTAAGCCACTTATATATAAAGTAAAGTAATAAGATATCACCGTATAATCCTATGCGAATTAAATTTACAACAACAACAACAACCGACTATCGGCATCCTTCCCTCCAAGAACTCCCCACCTTGCTCTTGTAGTGACTCGAACTCACAACCTCTTGGTTGAAAGTGGAGGGTGCTTACCATCAGAGCAACCCACCTATGCGAATTAAATTTATCCTTCAAAATTTTATTGTGCTAGATAAACATTACTTTTGTCTTGATCGTATTTTTTTTGTAATTTCCTCGTAAATATTAGTTTCGCGAACAAGATGCAAAAGATCTAATATAATTATTATTGTAGGAATATTTTCTCAATATTAACGCTTTATGCAGTCTGTTTAGCATTTCTTTTATTTTATCTTTTTGATAATGAATATTATAGAGTGGTAATGTATTAACAATACGTAGGATTCTTATGAAATTGATTCTATTAAACCTTCCTACATATTTTTCATAAGAATTCAATAGGCAAGATTGTATTGATTTTAAAATCTTAAATCTTAAAAAATTAAAATAGAAGTTATTTTAGTCCAAAAAAGTAAGTTATCACAACTATGTCCTTTCCCGATGAGTTCTTATGTTTAACATTTTAGGGCTATTTTGGTCTATCAATATTATATTTATATTTTTATAATAATATAAGCTCTCATATTTCTAAATGGATTTGGACAATATAATACGTTTTAAAACTAAATTAGTAATAGGAATTTTTTAAGAAGTATATCCTAAAGTAATAGGGTTATATGGCTAAAAATATGTCCATATTCCGAAACTAATTATACTAATAGGATTCCTAAAGGTAATCATGTAGGATTCCTAACGTGTAGTATTATGTCCTAAAACTAATAGGATGACAAAGCTAATGTCTAAAATTTTGATTATGTCCTTTTATTGTGTGTTATTATGCTTAATATTTTTCGTGATACAATTTTTAGAAGATAAAAAATTTAATGAGAAAATTCATAAATTAATTATTATTTCCCAATTATTAAAGAACAACTAAGAATTTTTTTTAAGAATATAAATGTATGAGAAAGAGAACGAGAAAGAAAAAGAAAAAGGTTGGTAAGAGTCTGTGATGAATATGCACTCTTAAGCCTTAAAAATCTTATATTTATCCTTCTCAATTTGCGTGCGCAATCCGGCCATGTTTCCGGAAAGCTTTATGTTGAAAATTGATGAAAAAAAGAATTTATGCCTTAAAAGTTGATTTTATTTGACTTCAGTCAATATTTTTGATAAACGGTCTCGGATCTGTATTTTGACGGTCCCGGTGGGTCCGTATCGAATTATGAAACTTGGGCGTATGCCCGAAATCGAATTTCGAGGTCCATAGCCCAAGAAATAAATTTTTGACTAATATTGAATTTCAGAACATTAATGGTTTTAAAGTATATGCTTAATGCTCGATTTTGATGGTATCGGACCCGTATTTTAGTACCGGAGCGCGGTACATGTCCATTATAATATCTGAACTATGTCAGCGAAATTTGGTGAGAAACGAAGTTTAAATGACGTGATTTGGACTTTCGGTTGAGAAAATAGTAACTTTAAGTGTTCTTGAGAACTTCATTGATTTTGATGCTAAATCCGTAGTTTTAGGTGTTATTTTGGCGATTTGATCATACGAGCAAGTCCGTGTGATATTGTTAGACTTGTGTGCATATTTGGTTTGGAGCCCAGAGGGCTCGGGTGAGTTTCAGATAGGCTACGGGGTGATTTGCACTTAGAAAATCTGAGATTTTTGCTGCAGCAGCTATTCTGGTATGCCCTTCTTCGCGTTCGCGTAGGTAGTGTCGCGAACGCAAAAGGTAAAATGGGGGCAGGGAAATTTGTTTCTTCGCGAATGCGATCAGTCTCCCGCGAACGCGATAGTTTAAGGGACCTAGGGGAGGGGGTCATGTTCTTCTACGCGAACGCGTCCATTGGGTCACGAACGCGAAGGCTTGGGGGGAGCTGCCTTACGCGAACGCGTAGAAAGACTCGCGAACGCGAAGGCCTTAGGCCGCTGTGCATCGCGATCGGGACAGTCCTCTCGCGAACGCGATGAAGGTCTGTCAAGTGTTATAAAACAGACTTCAAAGACAGGATTTGTTCAAAATTTCACATTTTCTTCACTTGAACTCAACCTTGGGCGATTTGTGAAGTGGGAATTCAACACTAAATCATAGGTTCGTGTTCTTAAACTTATTCCTTTCAATTTACATCAACACCCACTAGATTTCTAGGCCTAAATCTTGTTCTTTAAGGGTAGAAATTATGGATTTTAGGAAAATTGGGGATTTGTAAATTTGGGAATTTAGACCTCGATTTGGGGTCGGATTCCGGAACTAATGACATATTCGGACTCGGGGATGAAATTCTATTCTTATCTATGTTGTGGCCTTAAATTCTACTATCCATGCTTAGCGGGTTAATTGAAATGTTGGGTGACTTATATCTGGTTTCACTGAGATTTGGTAACTTTCAAATTTTGAATCATGGTTGAGGTTATATTATGCTATTGATTATGGGTAAAATACTGGTTTCTTTGTGATACTCCTATTTATCCATTGTTATTGATTATGTGACTTGTGAGGAGGAGTGTAAAGTATGTAGGGTGATGTCGTGCATGCATTATTTATATTATGAGGAAGAGTGTAAAAGCACGAAGGGTGATGCCGTATATATTATGAGAGGTTTAAGGCACGAAGGGTGATGCTGTGCCGTTCTATTTATTTATTTGGTGAGGTTGAGAGTAAAAGTACGAAGGGTGATGCCGTGTCGTTCTATTTATTTATTTGGTGAGGTTGAGAGTAAAAACACGAAGGGTGATGTCATGCAGTTTTTCTTTGCTGTTTTATTTGCTCAATTCGTTTAAGGATTTTCGATTTAATTCTGTCTTTTCATTATTCTCACTCTTTATATTGTATTCCCATACTGTATGTCCCCTTCCCATTATTTCTACGTTATTTCTTTATTTACTGTTGTTGCCACTAGCATGATTATAATGTTCAGGTTATATGTGGGTGTCTTGTCCTAGCCTCATCACTACTTCGCCGATGTTAGGCTCGACACTTACCAGTACATAGGGTCGGTTGTAATGATGCTGCACTCTGCACTTTCTGTGCAAATTTTGGTACCGACTCAGGTTGATCGAGATTCTGCTATTGGTCCGCTGTCCAGAGACTCAAGGTAGATCTGTCGGTGTTCACATACCTTGAAGTCCCCGTCTATCTTTTATGTCATACTATTTTCTTTCATTCAGACAGATGTATTTCTTTGAGACTATTACTTATAGTAAATTCTAGAATGCTCGTGAATTGTGACTCCAGATCTGGGTGGTAGTAATTAATACAGTTTTATAATATTTTGCACTTATTATATTTCATCTTAGTTAATTATTGTTATTTACTGAATGAAAATAAGGAATTGGTTTAATGATTCTCTAACGTTGGCTTGCCTAGCCAGTGAAATGTTAGGCACCATCACGGTCCCGTCGGTGAGAAATTTCGGGTCGTGATAGTTGGTATCAGAGCACTAGGTTGCCTAGGTATCACGATTTACGAGCAAGCTTAGTAGAGCCTGGAGGATCGGTACGGAGACGTCTGTGCTTATCTTCTAGAGGCTATGAAGTTTAGGAACAAGTTTCACTTCTATTTTTCTCTATCGTGCGATTTTGCTTTCTCAATGCTGATTGAACTTTTCTGCTCTTATTCTCTCGCAGATGGTGAGAACACGTACCGTTTTCTCAACTGAGCAGCAGCCAGAGCCTCCAGTGGCAGCTCCTACACGGGGCAGAGGTCGAGGCCGTGCCAGAGGCCGAGGCAGGGGAAGGGCACAACCTAGAGCCCGAGCAGCAGCCCCACCAGTGGAGCCTCAGATAGAGCTGGACGAGGAGGTTCCAGCCCAGACTGATCCTACCGGACCAGCTCAGGTTCCGGAGGGGTTCATTGCTACCCCAGTACTTCAGTACGCATTGGTCCGTTTGGTGGGCCTTATGGAGAGTGTGGCCCAGACTGACGCATTTTCCATGGCACCAGCAGTCTCTTAGGCTGGAGGAGGAGCCCATACTCCCTCCACTCCCACTCTAGAGTAGATAGCTCCCCAGTATCATGCTCCAGCAACTCAGCCAGTCGGATTAGTTCAGCTGGTTATTGCGGCACAGGTCGGAGATGGGCCAGCTATGTCTTCTGAGGCTTTATGGATATTGGACAGGTTTATCAAGATCTTTCGTGTTCACTTCAGCTGTGCTTCTTCAGAGGATCCCCAGGAGTATCTTGACTGCTGTCACGAGATTCTACAGAACATGGGTATAGTGGAGACCAATGGGGTCGATTTTGCTGCATTTCAGATGATTGGTTCTGCCAAGAAATGGTGGAGAGATTACTTGTTAACCAGACCAGCTGGGTCGCCTGCTCTTACTTGGGAC